>JARRAA010026570.1:0-15060 GCA_030557295.1 Ecitodaemon sp. MM-2014 | reverse complement strand
TACGAGCGCGAGTGCATTACGGCTCTTCGCGTAGCATCCGCCTCGCAATGCGCCGCCGAGGCCGCACAATGCGCGCGCGAGCGGCGGACGGTAATAACCGAACAGGACCGTCATTAAGAGGAACAGATAGTTGCGCGTTGATTTGCGCGCAATTTGCGTACAAGAACTTGCACTTTTCGAAGAGCATTCTCGCGGCGCTCGCGCAACGCGCGCCGCGCCGCGCCGAGCGGCGAAGAGCGCCCAGGATCGCCGAGAATAATTAGAATAGATGCATCTGAGTCGGTAACAGTAAATAACGAAAAAAGCGCCGGCCGGGCCGATATGAAGCGCAAAACGAAGCAAACGCGAACGCAAAGCGAACATTCTTACAGATTGCGATTGCGCAATTGCGAAATTAAAACCATCTGCGTTCGTTACGCGCGAATTCAGCGCGATGCTCGCCAGCGCGGCGCGTTGCAATTCAATTCGTGCTCTCTGATTATTCCTGCTTTCATTCTTTCGGACGGCGGCGCGCGCGCGCGCGCATCGAGACGGTCGCGCTCGTTCGTTCCTCCGTTTGTTTGCGGAATCGTGCGCGCGCCGAATTAATTGGCTTAATTGCCAGTTTTGTTCGTTTTAATTAAAGCCGAAGTCGTTACGGGAGTCGCCACCTCGGGCGGCGGACGCGCGGGCGGCAAGCGCGGACGCACTTACGTGAGGGCGCATCCAGACGATCGGATTGAGGGGCGGCTTCTTGTGATGGTAGAGCGCGCGCGGGCCGGGCGGGAAGTCCGGATCGTCGAAGAGCGTGCCCCGCTCGCGGCACGCTCGCTTCACCGCCTGGTAGTTGTTCTGTTGACTGCGCTGTCGCTCCGTCGTGCAATATCTGAAACCACACATGATTCTATCATCGAGAGGCTGCGAGCGCGCGCGTCCGAGCGCATTCATCATCGCGCGCGCGGAAAGATAAAAAAAAAGCGCGGCGCGGGGGAGGCTGTGGGTGCGCGCGCCGAGGAGAGCGGCGAAACACATGCGAATTGTGCGCAACTTTATGCATCTATTCAAGTTCAAAGTTCTCTAATGAAATCGATAAATCGTCGGGGCAGGGATTGCAATGCGCCGACGTTCGCACGGACGCTGATAAATTCGTTCGTTTATAAATCAAGCGCTGGCGATCGACGATTATGACGTATAAATCTCAAGTGCGCGAACAATCGGCGAATAAATTGCGTCCGAATAAAACGCTCGCGCGAATTGCGCGCGCCGCATTTCAGCTGAAACCGCGGCGATGGACTTCCAGCAATGAGAAAATGCGCGCCGCTTCTCTTCGCGCTCGCCGTCGCGAGCGGCAATGCAATTCAAATGCAAATGTAAATATTACGGCGTTAACAGGACAAGTTATTGTTAAGCGTTGCGAACGATTTATGATCTCGCTCTTCAGCGCCAACTATGGGCAACCCCAAGAGTCAGAAAGTGACGAAAGTTCGCTTTCTCTATCGCCGTGACAATGCCATTCAATGAAATAATTGTCACGTAGAACGTGTTCTAACCGCGTGAGCACAGTCAGCCGCACGTCGTCCTGAAAGGAGCACCAAATTTTCCGTGGCCCGCCAAATTTCTATAGACATCCCTAACATGTTCTATGAGATATCGCTAATTATAGTGGCGAGCGCCTTTGCAGTGGTCGGTTATCTGGTGATCATGTCCGGAGACATTGAGACCCTGAAGAAGAGCTTCGAGAGCGCCGCGAAGAAACGTCTAAGCGACGAGTCGCGCAGCATCACCGAAAAGGAGCTGGACTGGCAAATGGACGTGCTCCTGCTGCGACTCAAGCGCAAGCAATTGGCGATCGAAGCGTACCAGAACAATGCGAGCATCGCCGCGAAAAGCCTCGAGAAGCTCAGCAACGCTTCGGCGAAAGTGACCAACTACTGCGAGACCTTGCAGGAAGACATCAAGGAAGCCGAGCACGACTGCGAGAGTATCCAACGACAGATCGGCGATTTTCGCAGCCAACGCAATCAGCTGGCGGATTCCTACGAGCGCATGATCGAATTCGGCCTCGGGGAGCTGCTGTCCGTCAACGAGGAATTGGACCTTTTCGACGAAGCGGATACGTTTGAAAAGCAGGAGGAGTGCGTCAAGCGATTCACGTTAGGAGACGACATTTGAGAGACCCCTGGTTTCCTAATGACCGGGCATGAGTAATTCTTCCCTTTGCCGCAAAATTAATTGAAAATATCCATTTACCCTTAGTCCCACTGCGAGCCTGGTCTATGCAGGAAGTGCAATTCGACGTGCGGAAATTCCCTCACGTGTGCAGAGGTGGAATCGAACGCAACGAAATAATCACATCGGCGCGCCGAAGAAAATTGCGCTTGTTCCTTGCTTATCGCGCGCGCGCGCTCGGTCCGGGAGTAATCCTCGAAGAAGTACGTGCACGGGTATTATTTAAAGCGCTTGTTCAGGTCGCATTCGTCGTCGATCGTGTGCCCGTGTGCCGCTAATGGAAAGCGAATAGTTTTAATATGCGCATGCATGGCGTACGCGCGCTCGTCTCATCCATCCGCGCGCGCCTTCTCCCTCCGAACGTCGAAGTTACCATTTACCTTTATTCACTTATCGCACGGCATGACGCACAACAGCAGTGCACGAAGACTTGGCAACAATCGGCGAAGAGTAATCGTGCGAAATGTGCGGAAATTTCCATAAGGTTTGCTTGAATCGCTGCAGAAGGATGTCAGCGATTCGCCGTTCGCGGTGGGCGATTCAATTGGGCGACGCGCGATTAGCAAACAGCAGGAGCGGTAACATTTTGCACGAGAAATGAACCCGCCCGGCGTAAAGTATTAATATCGCAGATAGCAGCGGGCAAAGAAAGTTAATTGCAGTGTAACTCCGCAGGACATTAAAAATTACATCCATTACTCCCATTACGCCGTCTCGTAATTGCTAATTAACCGTTTTTTCGTGCGATCTATGCGCGTCGCGGGCAGAGCGCGCGCACGGCGCGGGCGTAATTGTTGCGAGCGTGCGGCGAGCATAAGGCAACAATAACGTCACGCGATTGCGATCTGCGCCGATTTGGCTTGGCGATCTTCCGTCTCTGGGTGCGCGCCACCCGAGGAACGCCGGGACGAAGAGACGCTTCGTGCTTCCTATGCGGATCCGCGCTCGTAAACGTCGGCGGCGCGCCGCGGCGGAGAGTTGTGGCGTTCGTGCGATTATTAAATCGTAGACAAATGATCGAGAGAGGGTCGAGCAAGGGCCGGCGATTTCCCACAGCCGTGACCTAGTGTAATCTTCAACGAGCCCGCTTCGCATCGCGGCGTTATGTGTAGCGGCGCGCCGGAGATCGGGCGCGAGTCGAGCCGCGGCGTCGTCTTCCCTTTCGAATCGCCACGGCTCGCGCTCGAACGAAATCGCCGTCCGTCCGAAAAAGGAAGTGAAGCGTGCCTAAACATTTGACGCGTTCTCACCTCGACAGCGTCGACTGTTTGTCTTCCGCTTTGTTCGCATGCCCGTTCATCCAAGTGCGTCCGTTGACGGGACCTGCGAACAGAAAAGCATTTCATTAACAGGAAGACCGCTGCGCAACGCCGGACGGCGTTTCGGGTGAAGAAAGTTGCAGATTTTCTTCCGAAAGCCGCTGTCCCGATGCGCGACACCAAGCCGCGCGCGAGAGAACAAATAGCGCAGCAACAGCAGCGCCGAGTCGCTGGTCGTTGCGCGCCGAGCGATTTTCTGCATCGCACGTCTGACCGCTCGCGAAGACGCGCCGCGATCGCGATGATAATAACGATAATAATAATAATAATAATAATAAATAAGGCGATGAGACTCGATGAGTTTGTATATCGATGGCCATTATTGACGTTGGCGCGTCGATATCGGCGGCGCGGCGGCCGCCGCACGTTGAAAACCGAAAACGCCGATTCACTGTTTATTATTGCGAAATAATAAACCGCCGTCGGGACGCGAAGCGCGGCTCTCCCCCCGATCCGCGCGCCGCCGCACGTCCGGCGGGCTGGGCGCATGGGAATTTAGGCTGCGGCGGGCAGCGCGCCGCTGTTATGGCAGGCGAAAGAAAAGCGCGCCCGTCGAACGAGATTCTCATTCCGGCCCCCATCAAAAGATACGCGCCGGCGCGGTACCGAGGCGCGCGGCCGACAAAAATCGGCCGGGCGTTGATGATGATTGCCCGGACGATAATAATAATGCTCGCCTTTAATACAACACACAATCGCCGCGACTACCTAGCACCACCGCGCTGCTGCGCTCGCTCTCGCGCCGCGGCGCATACTCATGCGCGCATTATGCGCGAACAATGCCGGAGCGACGGCTGCGCGCCAAGGCGGTTCGCACCATCTTCGACCAGAAAATCGGCAAATCCGCGGCGCGAACGTACGCCGCGGAGCGCTTCCGAGAAGCCCTGAAAGTATTCTAATTCCGAAAAGTCTTAAAACACTGGCCGCGCCAGCCAGCGACAATGTCTCTCGATCGCGTTTTTTGCACGACGAATTCTGCGTATTTTGCCCGTCAGACGCGCGTAACGCGCGCGCAGAAGGAAGCCGAGCCGCGGCGCGCGCACGGAGCGCGTTTCCACGGTGAAAAACGCGACGTTATCGTCACCTAACTGTTACATGCCTGAACGCACATTTATAAAGCGACGAAGCGCTGGCGCGACCGGGCACGTAGCGTGGCGCATGGAAGTCGAACTGCTCGTGTGCACGTTAACAGCGCTCGGCGTGCATGCGGAGGTATGAACGTGCGCACATTTTCCATCATCATTTTCTTAATGGATCGCCGCGAATCGCGACTTTCACATGCGCGCGCGCGTGCAGGACACCCATGCCCCCGTAACGAGTAATAATGGGACATCGCGGTGTTCATGCCGGCTGTGATACGAGCTAGGTTCGCATTGTTTTCGGAAAAAGCGTTCGAGCATTTGGTGGAGATTTCACTCCTGAAACTGCTTGGATTGTTACCGAGCATTCCTGGACGAGGAAAGCATTCAGCAATTCGGTGGACCAAAAACGTTACCTAGGAGGGAAGGATACTTGCTGTGACATATTCTAGGCCTCCTCCCTTGATGGGAGGGTCAGTAACCATCTATGGTACGGAACCGAGGAGGATCCGATCAGATATTATGTTGTGATGGCCAACTGTGTCCAGAATGTGATCATCTTTCGTGGATGTGAGGCGCACGCCCGATAATTTACGCAAACAATAGCGGCGGCGGTGGGCAGAAACGGTTCACCGTTTGTTTAACATTCAATTAGGCGGTGTTTATATACGAAAGCCCTCGTAATTAACATCGACATCATTGAGAAAGGCAGAGCGCGGTAAGCACACGCAACAATTACGTGGGCCCGATAATTGACGATCAACCTTCGACGGACAATTTCATCTGGCGCGCGCCGAACGCGGGCAGCGGCAGCAGACGCGCGCGCTCGCACAATTTGAATTCGCGCTCGCGCGCGCGTTTTCGTCGCGAGCGTAACGAGCCCGGCGGAATTGCGGCGCGTCCCCCGGACCGCCGCGCGGCCTACGCGCCCGCCGGCGTCGGCCGGCGCGTCGCTCGCGGTCGTCGCATGTAATCGCCGGCGTAATGTTATAATGTTGTTGTTTGGCGCTGTTTGTTGTGGTCGTCGCGCTCCGCGCCGATCGCAATCTCTATAATTAATCACCGATCGTGGGTAACGCACGTATCGGTGGCAGTTCAAAGCCGGCCGGACGCAACCGTCCATTAGCGGCGCGCATTTTCGCACTTCGCTTTTCACCTCTAACGCGTATCGCTCGCTAATAATATAAATTTCATTCGCCGCGCGCGCCTATTATTAACGCGCCGGCGCGGCGCGCAAAAATATCGAATGATAATGCGGCGGCGGCCGTCGCTGGAAGCCGGGCGGCGAGACGCGTCGCGGCGGTTGCCCGGCGGTGCCGGCGATGCCCGGCCGGCGAGTGCCCTCGCAACAAATGAGCATCACAACTAATTAGCCATTGTCCTGCGCAATAAATAACGGATAATTGCCGGCGCGTTTCTTCCTCCTCCTCCTCCTCCTCCTCCTCCTCCTCCTCCCGCCGAGGATCGGCGTAAGGCCGGCGCGCCGCGTCCCGATCGTACGTCTTATTATTCATTTGGCCGCGCGCTCGCATTCAATACCATTCGCTTTCGCTCGGCGAAGATGTCGTAACTCGAGACGCTGTCGCGCGCACGTTTCGCTCACTTATTGGCACCGCTCGATGCGCGGCTTATTTGTACCGGCGCGGTTGCAACAAATAACGCCAACTACCAATCACCATCAGTGACCGACGATCGAGCGAACGAACACGGCTCGCGCCTGGAAACGAAGCGCGCCGCATCCCTGGAAATGCCGCGCCGGCCGACCGGCCGAACGCAAATGGCGGGAATGCCGCGTGCGTCGCGCTGACAATGCGCGCGCGCGCGCGACCGACAGATAAGTCGCCCCGGCCGCCGCTCATTAACTCGCAACGGCGCGCAATTAGCGAGCATCTGTTCGTAATTGTCCTCGAAATCATCGATTCATCGCGCCGGCGATGCGAGCGAAACGGTAACGCGCGGCGAGCTTCGATTTCCAGCGCGATCGTTCGCCGCGCGACGATGACGTGCATCTAATTAGCGTCGCGGCGATAATTAGTCGCGTTGCGTGCGCCGCGGCCCGGCGCGCGTCTCCGCGCAAACTATCGGGCGAGGAAAACCACTCGCAGGCAATAATTGTAATAATTACATCTGGCATCTTCGAGCCGCGGCGTCGTCGCAGCTCGTCGAGACGGCGCGCGCGAGCCGCGCAAACACGACGATAATGGATACAAACGACCTGAACAAATCGAGGCGAACGACGAGCGCCGGCGCGCAATGACAGAAGTGCGGCGTACTCCCGTCTCCGTCAATTAGCGCGTCCGTAATTGATGTTTATTTAATTTAGACGTATCTACCGCGATGCTCCGGGTCCGAATTCGACGTCTAATGCGCGCATCATGCTCGTATCATTAGATATCGCCTGCAACGATGAATTCTCATAGCCGGCCGCGGATGATGGCATCGCGGGCATCTTCTATTATTAGCAACATAGTTATTACTATTATTAAGCCTTATTACGGATACGGTTACCTTGTTTTTTGCGGCGGCAGCAGCGAGAGTAGCAGCGGAGCGCTCGCGTCCGCGCGTCGCTTCCTTGTCGGCGACGATGCCGCATGGCTAAATCGCCGTTTGCGCTTCGAGAGCTGCCGGGCGTTTTTTCGCGCGCGGCCTCACTTCGCGCGCCCGCCGCCCGCGATTGTTTCGTCGCTTCGTCGCCGACCGACGCGTCGCGCCGACACCGGGCGCTAGCAATCGTTATCGTAATTCCGACAAATTCGGCGGCGGCGCGCGTCGGCGTTCGCTGCGCCCGTTCGGGTTGTGCAGTTGCGCGCCGCGTCGTGCGGTTTATTTATCTTTTACGCGCGTTTTACGGCGAGCCGGGAGTCTCGCGTCGCGAGCCGATAATGCGGAATCGACGCGCTCGCGGCGCGCGCCCGGCGAAAAAAGGCCGACGCGTCTCGCGACTTTTTTCCGCTCGCGTCCACCGCTCGCGCCGCCTCGCCGTTTCCACGCGCGGCGCGCGCGGCCGCGCGCTTTAGCTAACTGTAACTTTACCGGTGCATCCCGACGAATAAATGAGTACTAAGTAAATAAAACCTATGAAAACGCTTCGGCGCGCGGACGGCGGCTGCAAGCGGTGCGTATCGCCGCGTCGCGCCGCGCCGAACGTCTCGGACGCGCGCTCCGATGTCGCGTCCGATGCATGAAATACGAAATCGTCGGACGAATCGAATCGCCGCCGACCATAATAATATGTAAGTTGCGTCCGCGTTTGCGTCGACGATAATGAAATAATGGCGCGGCGCGCAGCTGCGAACGCAATGCGCACCGTTTATCGCGGCGAACGATTATGCAACGTCCATAAGCGGAGATGATTCGAGCAATTAATTTGCCGCCGTCGTCCAGCACGCTGATTGTTTTTGTCGTGCGCACGACGACTGTCTGTCCGTTTCGTTTACGTTATTCCAAATGACAACGGAAGAACTTTCGGTAAGTTTCCTCCGGTGCCCACGGGCGTGCGGGTACCAAACTTCGGGAAACACTGCTTTACATTATGAATGATCCTTGGGCCAAGGCGCAGAAATTCTGTTCGATTTTTTTGGCAGCGCCGCAAGCCCGACAATTGCCAGTCGTCGCTATCGAGCGACTTTGCAGCACGCCGAGTTGCCACTAACCGCGCCGCAACTTCTCAATGCCCAATTGAATACGTAAAATCGTTGCGCGCCGCGAATAATAATGAAAACATCTATGAAGTTAGTTAGCCGAGTCGTACGCCCATCGGCAGAGTTCGATCGGCTCGAGCGCATCGTTCGAGATGGTCAAATAAATAAATCCTCCAGTCGAGAATTTCAATTTCCAGGGTACGCGGATTAAATTGCGGAGCGCAGATTTCAAAGCGAACGACAAGTATTATGCCAACGTCGAGTTCCGCGCAGTTCTTCGAAAAGAGACGACCCAACTTGCGCGCCGAGTTCGGCCGGCCGGCGTCGAGGCGCAAGGCTTATCTCGGCAACCGAAGTTCGCTTTTAATTCCCGACGTTTCTAATGCGAGTCCGCGCGCGCGTCCGGGAACGCGAGAGTAACGCTCGAATTGTGCCCGGGGCGCGCGGCGCACCGCGCACAACGTCGCGCGGCTTTTCTCGCCGCGCTCGGCGCGCCGCGGCATTGTCATGGAAATTACTCGGACAATTTCTATTAGACAGCACTCTCTTTTCGCGATCCGCGCGCGCGCGCGCCGCACGACCTCCGTCCGCGCGTCCCGCGCGCCGGCGAACTATTAGCTCTCGACTCGAGCGCGCCCGAACATTGTTTCCAGCCATCGACGGTGCGCACGCATGACAAGCGCGTGGCACATTTCATTTTCGCTTCGCGCCTCGCCGTATAACTCGGCGCTACTAATTCGTCCATTCACATGCGCTTAATGCGCCCGACTTCTTGATACACGCCGCGCCGCGGCTCGCTGTGACATTGATATTTATTTTAATTGGCTCTGTCAGTCAATTGCACGCGAGGCGGCTGCTCTAAGCGCGCCGCCGAGTTCGGGCCGCGCGCTCGCCGCCCGTCGTCGACGCGCGCGCGCGCGCAACTCTTCGCCTTCGCCCGCGCGAAATCCGCGCCGAACGATAAGAGCGTTCGTCGCTGCGCAATCCACCCGGACGCGGCGATTGACGATCCAATTTCCGGATCCTCGACGCCGCCGCGAAGGGGGCTCGATCAAGCCCTTATTTGCTTTGGCATAAGCGCGCATTCCGGCCGAGATGACGTCCGCCGAAGCGTCCGATTCTTGTGCGGTCTCGCGCGGCGACCTTCGATCGCCTGCGCGGCTCGCCGCCGCCTCGCTTTCCGTTTTTCACGGCGGCGTCTTCGTTTTTCCCCCCCGGCTTTTCGCCGGCGCGCCGCGGCGTTTCCTCTCGGGCGCGGCTTTGTTTTTATTTAAGCAATCATGCAGCGCGTCGCGCCGCGGCCGCGGTCTCTCGGCACCGGCGTCGGCGCTTCGTCGTCGCCGCCGCCGTCGTCGTCCCGTGCGCGTCCGAGCGCCCAGAACGAACGCGGCGAATGACGCGCATTTGTTATGGATGAGGCTTTTTGCATTCTCGTCATTGCTCGTCATCTGCGCGGGGCTCGACGGCGCGTCGCGTCTTCCTCTTCGCCCGGCAATCTCGGGATCCAATCCGTGCGAGATGGAGAGATGGCCATTCATGCTCGCGCCTCGTGCAGAATGTATTGCGCGCACGGTGTCCGCATGTGCCGTGCGTGTCGGCGGGTAGTCGCTCATCGCCAGCTATCCCAAACCGGGTCTACTTTCTACCAGCGCAACTCGTATAAGTCATTTTTTACATCGATGGCTAGCGCAGGTCTTGTCCGCCTCCCACGCGGTGCGCGCACAACTGGAAGGCATGCCTTTGCCTCGCACAAAAAACGCGTTCGCGTTTCCGACAGAAATGTAAAAAAAAACCTGTAATTTCGCCCAACCTAGTACGAGGACCACACAGTTTTTACGCAATACTTTGCAACGGCGACCCGTTAACTCCGTCCGCATTCGCCACGCATGCGCGTGCGAACGAGTAATCCGAAAAAACGACAACGAGCGATGACCCTTCGTCATTTTGCGTCATTTTGTCATATCCGCGCGGCGCGAATAAGATCGCCGCCGGCGCCGCCTTCTCGCTTACTATTCATCGGCGAATGAATATTGCGTTTCTCTGACGCCTTGCGAATTCGAGCGGACGCAGTCGGCGCGCGGTCGAGGTGCTTCGGAGCGGCGCGCCGTCACCATCTGCGCTATAACAATAAATAATTGTCGGAGTGATTCGAACGAAGACGCGGCCGACGGACGCGCGCAGCCGGGCATCGCGATGCGCGTCCCCGGCGACGGCCATAATGCAGTCATTGCGGAACGTCATTTCGGCCGTCGCGATCGCAACTCTCCGAGAAACACCAGCAAACCATCAGTGCGCCGGCCGGGCATACGCCACGATCGGGCGCCGCGCCGGAACCGCGCGTACGCACAGCGCGCCGCATGTTGTGCGCGCACTTTGCGCGAAACGATTCAATGGACGCGAAGCGATGCACGCGAGAGTACAGTTCGCGCGGCGGCGCGCGGCCGCGAAGATATGCGCCGATTGAAAAGCACTTCCTGATCTCGCGCCGGTAATGCATGGGAATGCGGCATTCGTAATTTGTAATTCGCCGGCGATTCGCTAATTCCTCGTCGGCGGCGCGCCGCGCGCGAAAGAGAAACCGTTGCGCGGCGTCGGACGCGGCCGCGCCGGCCACCTCACCGCGAGCGCACGGCGCTCTGCTTCGATTGCCTTTGAACTTTTTCGCGCCGCCTTCCCGGCTCCTCGCTCGCCCGCTGCGGTTTTTCGGAGCGCGCCGCCGTCCGTGCAGCCCGCGCAATAAATCCGAAAACGCCGCGACTCGCGGCGGCGCGCAGCGTTCAGCTAGGCGTCTTGGATTTGCATATAATGGGGAACTTAGATGGCCTTTCGGTTTACTGTTGCGCGCCCGTTCCGTGGCGCGGCTCCTCCGGTTTGCGGCGCTCGGCCGGCCATACAGGATGCTAAACTTCCGCCTCGACCGACCGCGCACGCCGAGGGCGCTTCCTCGCTCGCCGATCTGCATTTTCGCGCACCCGGTATGGCTCGGCGCGAGCGCGAACTCGCTCAGGTTCGTGTCCGTGTCGCTATTTGCCGCTCGGTAGCGAAACAGGAACCGAACTGTTCGCGCGATGCGGCCGTCCGCAGTGGCGAGCGCGCGGCCGAAGCGCAATTAGAAAAGCGACGCCGGAGACGCGGATTCTTTCGCCGGCGGGATCGCGACGAACGGTTGTTTCGCCGACTCGTTCGCGATCCTCCACGTTGCGCTCGCCCGGCAGATCGACCGGAAAAAGACGGTTTCGTCGAGACGCGCGCGCGACGAGAAAACTTCCTCCTCGCGCGCTCGACTCGATTATCATCGCGCCGCTTCCCGACGTCGCGTGAGAAATGCGTTATGCAAACGGGCATCGAGCACCAAATGAGTCCAATGTCACCGGCGAGAGCCTGCCGGCAAACAATTACGAGCTGCATTGTTCGTCGCGACGCGCGCGCCTATTCAAAGCCATGATGCTTTCGCGCAATTATCCGCGCTTACATCACACTCCCGGTTTTCTCGTGATTTATCAATTTGCTATTCATCTGTCCGCCGTGCGCGGCCATGTGCATGTTTATTCATTCATGCTAATCGGCGCACGTGCAAAATTTGCATTTTTCTCCGATTTAAATGAATTAAGCGTCCGCCAAAATGTCTCGTTCCTGCGTCCGCGCTCGATCGGAGTCCAGAAGGTTTGTCGCTGCGGGTCGGCAAGTTGGAGATAATTTATGTCTTAATCGCTCGACGAAGCGAAATTAGTTTAATTCTCATAAACGTCCGTCATAAACGAGGCAGGCGGCACGAACAGCTTGATGAGCGCAGATGGCACGCATGATTAGACGATGCTCACGGACGATAGATGGCCGCGTCGGCGAAGTGCGTGTGCATCGCGAACGCGCGCGCCGGCAAGACAAATTGCTAACTGTAAACGCTTAAAATCCCTAATTAAATTAAGCGCCTCTTTAAAGCTTAATTAGCAGACGCGCTCGCGGCCGCGGCCGCCGCTACGTAATGCCATAGCTCATCGCAACGTGTACGAATATTCGACGTGAACGAGGAAGAACGAGGAAGCGGCTTCCGCCTCGACTGCTCGAATTAAACGTCGCGTAACATGAGCCGCGGCACTTCTTTCGCATGCGGCCGGGGGAGCGGCTGACGCGCCGGCGATGCCTGGCGAGCGAAACGGTTAATCCGCCGCGCGAAACAATGCGTTTTTGTTTCGTTTATTTAAATCAATTCCCCGGAGCGCGCGTATTGAATTCGCGTTCACAGGATTAGCTCGGGATTCTTGCGCGCATCCGACGCGTCCGCTGCGCCCGATTAACGGTGCGCAACGGCGCTCGGCGCGCCGAATTCCGCGCTCGAGATGTGTGTTAATTAAAGCGCGTGTAAACACGCCATTAACGTCTGGCAATTCATAACAAATAAGCGACGTCGGTAAGACAAGGGGTCTGGGCATTCGGACGGCGCGGCGTCGAGGAAATTAAAACTTGCGATCGGTGCCGGCCGGCCGGCGGGAGCCGGGGAATCGTCGCGTGATCTGACGTCGGCGACGGCGACGGCGACGGCGACGGCGACGGCGCGCAGGACGAGTTCCTTCTGGTTTTCCATTTGATCGCCGCGCGCGGCGAAATGAGACGAGGCGGGCCGAGCGAAAGCGCGCAAAAATAACCAAGCGGATAAGCAAAGTGGCGACATTAACGAGTGAGCCGGCTGCGTTGTCGAGAGTCGCGCATTGTTTTGCGGTGTTTTACGGTGCGAACGCGGAAAAAACGCGCGCGCGCGCTCGCTCGCCGCGCGCAGAAAGACCGACGACGCCGTCGTGTAGCGTACGAAGACGATAACGGCGAGATAGCGGCGCGGCTATCGGCGCGCCTTATCACCCGCGATGCGCACACCTCGCGCCGGCGTCGGGCGCTCGCCGCGAGCGCGCCGGAGCCGCTGAAAATGCGCAATGTTTGGCCGCGAGTGCGCTTTTTTGCGCGCGCGGCCCGCGAACATGCGCTCCGGCTGACGGAGCGTAATTAACATTCTCACGTGTAATTACGCGCGCACACACGCACACACACACGTGGACGCGCGCGTACGTCGGCGAGCGCGAACGGCACTCCGTCGCGATTGAAAACATCGCGCGGCGAGCGGCAAACACGCGGACGTTCGGCGCGATCTGAAAGGATGTTCGGCGCTGCGCCAGGCGGCCGGGGCAATCGCGACCGAATCTACGGACGCGGAAAAATCCTGGCATTCTTTCGCGAATCCGGCGCGCGGCGCGCGGACGCCGCGGCCGAACAAAGCGCGCTTCGCTTTTCGCGCCGATCCTGCGCGCCGCTCGGCGCGCGCTCGTTAACCGCCTAACGACGAAAATGCCGCGCGCATTTTCCGCGGCGTTAACTCCGATTAGCCGCGCGCGCATCCGTCTCGATCATTAATAAACCGCGATTGATAGCCGGTCCAATTAAAGCCTTTCCCTCTCGCGGCCGCTCGGCGATTAGTCAAATTGCTAAACGGTTCGCAATTGAGCGCGACGAGCGCGCGCCAATCGCATGCGCAGACGATCATCGACTGGTGGTCCGCTCTCGCTTCGGGACACACGTCGCGGGCGCACGCGAGCCGACCCGCAGCAATGCGGCTCTAATTAAATCATTCTCAATGCATTCGCGCCAATTAAAAACTATAAATGAACGCGTAGCGTGATTTCCAGCCGTGCCGAGCCGCGGCGGCGGCGCGCGCGCGCAATGGACGCGCTCGAAATGCAAAGCGTCGCGGTGCGCGAGCGCGATCGCGGCGGCAATTCGAAACGCGAACAATCGCCGGAGAAATTTCGCGCATTTCACTCGTCGATCGCTCTTTCGGCGAACGCCTTCGCGCTGCATTCTGATGCGATCGTGGCCTAGGCGGAGCGGGCCGGCGATTTTCTGGAAAATTGGATAAACGCCTCTAAACGCCATCTGTGCCATTTTCTAAAGGTCCATCTATGCGCGGTGGAAGTACGCTTGTCGAGCCGAGAATCGCATTCGAACTTTTATCCGCACGAATCGCGCAGCTTCGCCGCCGAACGTTTTCTCGCGACCGGCGACGGCCGACGATAATGCGCTGCAAAATTGATAATAACCGCTCGACAGACGTTCCAAATTCCTCGGCTCTTCAATCGCAGTCTCCGCGATTGTTTCAAGATTTGTGTGCCAAATACCAGCGAAGACGTTCGGCGCGCTTACGATCGGCATCGCCGATTGAATTGACCGTTGCGCGAAACGAGCTCAGCAACTCTCGGCTAATCCGCGGTCGGCAAAAATCGCGCGCCGGCGCTCGGCAGGGCAGAATGGCCCGATGTCAAGCGGCATTGCGCGCCGAAGATTTATAAGACAATGCTGCCAAGCGCAGGCCGCAAACACACGTCGCACGATTAGAGACGACTTAAGATGATCAACTGTGAAATCGGTAATAACTGGTTGGACGCAACTCGGCCTGCTCTAAATTCCGCGCGCCGCCGAATCGCGGTGCCGGCGATCGCGCGCAAAATTCCGACACGCCGCCGCGGCGCGAGGAGTTTCCGAACCCGCGCGAGCGACCGGCGGCCGGCGGAACGAGTGTGGCCGTCGGTGCCGAGGTGTAGGCTCGGCCATAACCAGATACGACGCGCGCATTAAGACGCCGAAGCGTCGTAAATCATAAACGCGGACGAGCGCCGCGCCGCGACGATAAATAAGGCGACGAAACAAAGCGCGCCGAATCCTTTCGCAGTCGTCACTTAATAAAATCACGCGTTTATTACCGCCGCGCGGCGGGACGGACGCTGGGCATCGCCGCCGGCCGCAAGGGAGTCCATCACGCACTCGCGAATC
>JARRAA010026568.1:0-113150 GCA_030557295.1 Ecitodaemon sp. MM-2014 | reverse complement strand
GGGGCGGCGCGCGCGGGGGGCGCGCGGCGCTCGCGCGCGCCGAGGGCGCTCCGGAGTCAAACGGAGTGAAAAAGAAAAGAGAGGTTTTCATTTTGCGTCGGAAAAGAGTTGATTGCTTCCCCCTTTTTAAACGCGCGCAGGCGGCCATCGCGCCATCGCTCTGCCTCGAGGGTGCCGGAGGGCGGCGGGGTGGGCGAGCGCGACCCGCTTTTTCATTCCTCAACCCTCGCACTTTTTGAACGCTTCCATTTTTAACCGGAATCCGACTACGAATTAAAACTTACAAGAAATCAATACTCGCTTCGGCCCATAATTTAAGCAAAAGTTTAAACATTCATTCCACAATAACCATTAAAGATATCAACAATTCCTTTTCACCAAACGATTAACAACTTAAGAAAGTTTTATAATGCGTCATGGGAATTACAATATCTTTATTTAGACCAGAGTTATTATTAGTTAAAGTTGGTTAAGAAATTAGTCGATTTTATTGTCAAAAATATGTTGCGTTTGTTTCAAATATTAATAACTGAGGATCTAATCGGCATAAGAATAATTTGTGAATTACATTTCATAGAGAAATAAATTGTGCATTTATGTATATTTTCGTTATAGATATTGAAATGTCCTACGGAAAGATACAGGGGGTTAAAGTTGAGACAATGAAATCAATACTCGATTTTACTTATCAAATAAAGATTGCTTTAACAATTATTTAGATAAAAACCATTATACATATTAACATTTGCTTTATATCAAAAGATAAAGACATAAAGGCAGTTTTATATGTCGTTCAGATAATTAAAATACATGTGTTAAATCTAGAGTTATTGACAGTTAAAGATGACAATACATACTTTGTCTACTTTGTCAGTTTTAAAATTGTTTTAATACTTTAATATATTAATAACTAAGGACCTAATAGAGGTAACAACAAATTATTCAGCTCATTATAAGAAGAAATAAATTATCAATTCTGGAACTTTTTTTCTAGTTACATTCTATTAGTTTTTGGAAGAGTTACAGGGTGTTAAACTACAGAACAAAAATGTAAATATATTTTCGTAATTTTAACGCGAACTTTGACCTTACATAGCATGAAAACTATGCAGTATGCGATGATTCTGTAAAAAGCTGTTTATAGAGTGACTTAGTCGGCTTTCATTTGGTGTATAATTTATAGTCCTGCGATTATCCTGCGCGTGATTAATGCAAATATCTGTGTAAAATCAATTTTTTTTGCGCAAAACAAAAGAAATCGCTGAGACAGCGCCCGGAGCGAAAAGAAAATATAATTTATCTTTAACTTTGTGAATTAAGGATGCTATCACTCGCGTATTTAAAAGATAATTTATCTATCTCCGTCGGCGTGGCCACCCCGGCGACGACAACGCCGAACGTTTTATGTCTTTTTCTCGAGACGCTCGCCGGCGCGCTCCTCTTGCTCGCGCGCCCGTCCCCGCGTCCTTCGTCCTGCGGGCAGGTCCTAGTCGCGCGACCCAGGCTTTTTCCCCGGCGTCGCGCGCAATGACGTGTAGTTTTTCAAAAGGCCGCCGCGCTCGGAGGCGTTCGAGGAGAAGCAATTTTGAAAAACGACTTTCTTTGTGTCCGGACCATTAAGGACTAATTGCAACGTTTTAATTTCGCGTGCACCTCGCTCCGCGTCCTGAAAGGCGCGCGCAATGAAGCGTGGCGGCGGCGCGCATTCACGCCGCGACCGAAGAAAAGATAGTGTTTTATAGGACGGCGGCAAGGACGCGCAGATAACGCCATTCAGACGTAAACAAAACGCGTGAAAAACGACCGTTTTTCTATGACAAGCGGGGGCGGCTCTGAAGCGCGGGCGGCGGAATATTAAGGCGCGCGGGGGTGACAAAACGTCGAACATTTTAGAAACAATAAGTATTGTGTTTTATATTGCCGAATAAAGCAAGAACGACTTGATGTTATTGATATTACCAATTTTCGTAAAATACGAATGTACAAAAACATTAATTGTGGACAAAGTATAAATGTTAATTAAAATTTGTTAAAAGATTATATTTTAGGGATAAATCAAGCATAATATACTTTTTAAAGCATTTATATATCTTAATTAATAGCGAAGATATGGATGTTTAAAGTTCAAATTTGCTTATTCTGTACGAGAAACAAATTCACTATGGTGAGAAATAAATTAATTGCCAATAAGCTATTAAAGATAAATACATTTTGTTAAAAGAATAAATTGTAGACATAATGGTTTCATAATTTGATTTTTTAATTATACCTTTAACATAATTATTACCGAAGTTATCAAGGGTTAAATTTCAATTTCAATATTTCTTTAAAATTCGCACTAGATTGTTTAAAACGCAATAACAATAAAATCGTTTGACATAGCTAAACTTCCTATACATCATTAGAAAGACATATAAATTCTGTGCTAAATTCCGTTAAAAACATTAAAATATAATAATTAATTATAAAGTTACAGCTGGTTAAATTTGACAAAATACTTTATGAAATCCCATTGCGACTGAATATCGCCATCCTGTAGGTTTTCCACTATAAATAATTATTTTCCATTAAAATAAATCGTGTTTATTTAAAAATGAGTAATGAGGGGATGACGCAGAAGTTTTTCCGATTTTCCGGTTTTCCGCTTTCTTTCGCCGTGGGCGCATCGCTTCGCATTAAATCTGCGCGCGGAGCGGAAACGCGCAGGGAAAAAACCGAAATGAAAAATTATATTCGAAGCCCCCGGGGGCGGGCGGGTGCACCGCGCGGAGGGCGGCGGGGGGCGGCAAACAAATCGCTAACGCGGCAGGACGTTTTAATTAAAATCGCGCGCGATTTCATTCCGAGAACGAGCGCGCAAATATTTTTAAACGACGCACAACAAAGCTTCTCGCAGACTCGCCATATTTTCCGCGCTTCCCTCCGCCGGCGAGTGGAAATATGAAAAATATTTAATAACAATCTTATAATTACGCGCCGCCCTTTTTAATTTTAATTAGCGCCCGAGGAACGCGCAAAAATGCATTAATTTATTAATCGCCAAGGACGAATCGAAGGAAAATCGAAAATTTTATTATTCCGCGCGTTTTCCAAGCTTCCCAGGGGTTTCGAAGGTGCGGAAAGTTTCTTTTATTGCGAATTTGTGTTGGGGCATTTAGTAGTAATAGTTTTTCGCTTGTTTACCGCCTCCCGCGCCGCCGGTCCGATGGTCGGCGCGCGGCGCGGACGTGCCGTTTTTCTAGAACTAACTACATTCGGCGGCGTCTACTAATTGGAATTCCAATTAAAACTTTCGCGCGCGGCGATTGCCGGCTCCCTCGGCCGCCCCCGCCTCGCGCAAACACCGCGCATTGACGCGTCACAATTAAAAAACCCCGCGGTGCGCGTTTTTTCGTCCGGTTATTTTAGGCCCGACCGTAAATCGATAGTTTTTCATCCCGCGCGTTTCCACCCCTTCGCTTGTGTAAGGGTTGAAGGGGTCGACGGAGCGGGAGAATAAAAATTGATCGCCGCAACGATTTTTTCACCCTCCGGACGAAGCCGAATAAAAACTTTGGGGTGGGTTCAATAGGGGTTGACGAAAGGGGTAACTGGACCAACCCCATTTTTAAAAAGCCCAATAGACATCTGTCCGCGAAAGAGAGGGAAGCACTCGCGCGCTGCTCGCGTCCTCGTCTCTCGCGCCCCTTTCCGGTTCGGACACACTGTATGCTCTTGAATTCTTTACGTTCTTCATCCCCTGCTTTCGTCGCTCTCGCGCGCCGTGGGGGCGAGCGAGCGCGATGGATTTTTATATTCGGCTCGGGCTTTTCGATTAGCGCTTTTAATTTTAAACTCTTCCACTTTTCCATTTCTCCGGGCAGAACTTCCCGACCGTCTCAACCCTCCGCCGCCGCGCCGCCGCGCGCCTCCGCTCGCCCCTATTAAGGTGCAGCGCGCACTTTTCCAATCTTGCTTTCTTCCGACGCGCTTCGAACTCGAGCAAAAAGTCCGAAAACTGAGGAAATCCGAGGGAGAGGGGGCGAAATGGAGGTCGAGGAGCGGAGGCGCCGGGCATTATTAAAAAATTTTCAATAATTCACCGAATTCTCGCATTTTTTTTACGTTCAATTCAAATAAGAGCGACAATTCGAGTCGTTCGAGTCGGGGCCGCGCGAATGCCTCGCCCGTTTCGGGGTGAAACGACGGAAATTGTTTTTTGTTTCGAAAATTTTCGAATTAAGTTAAAGCCGAGTTGATTTGTCAATTAAGCGACGAATTGTTTGGCGAACACAGGCGAATCGAATTATTTAAATGTTTTGTGTTTGCGATTCTTTCCTCGAAACAATGGCGTATAATTAGGGGTGGAAATTATTGAATTCTCGGCGCGAATCCGGAAAAACTTTTGCGCGCAAAATCAATTTCTATAAATATCTCTCCGTCTCCCTCCCTTCATTAACATTTTCTGCGCCGCGAATTTTCTATTCGCCTTGCAGTAAAAAGCGTAATAAGGATGCGAAATGACGACATCGACTCGTAATTAGGAAGTCTAATTAACCTTTCATTAAGCGAGCCGGCGTGGGCACACAATAACGAGTTTCGCGCGATTTTTTTAACGACGCGAGAGAAAAAGGTCAGCGTCGGAACGAATCGCATTAGAACCGGTTCTGGGCCTCGGGCACGACTTTAGGGGTGGTTCGGACGTGCCAAGGTGTTGGACCCTTTCGTCCCTTTTGTTGGCGCTGCGCCTGAGGGTGCTGCAAGTGCGCGAAGTATGAGGAAACCACAGGACGTCTTGACCTGACAATGAAAAAATTAAAACTATTCAAATCATACTCGCATGGAAGACAATAGATGAAAATGGCGGTTGCAAATAGCCGCAAGTATTAATCGGGAGTCTAGCCGTGTGCCAATGACACTGCTGGAGGTAATTAAAATGTGGTTTGCATATGTTATTCGTCAATAATTAGGGCGAAAACAATGATTTAGCTGAATTGTAAATTTCCAATTTGTCCTTTGTTACGTTTTGGCCAATAACTTCGGTCTTTATTAATATTTTTCAATTATCCTTCCACATTCTGAAAGGATATTAAATTATCTTTAATATCTCAATAGTACAAGTTTCTGTGATTATTATTTATTATAGTAATTAATGATTAAAATTGAGAAAACTATTAGGGATGTGGTTTTTTAAACCTACTTGCAATCTTGTACATTTTAGCCAATAACTATTTTGTTTATTAAGATATTGCAACTTTCTCTTCTGATTATCAGAGAAGGTTAAATTTTATACTACTGAACAACATTTTAAGACTCTACAGTGATTATTTATGGTTCTAAATAATTGATAAACTTCAAGTCACATCTTTGAAGATAGAAAATTATGAAGCTAACAAAAACATCGTAGCCTCAAGAAATTTGAAAATTTCAATTCTTTGAAAATGGAAATATAATCACTGGAAAATTCTATATCTTCTGTGAAAAATACACAAAATAATGTCAACCCCTTCAAGTAATAATTCGCCCCTAAGCGGTGTGAAACAAAAATCTCGATGCTAAGCGTCAAATTCCTCGATTTTCACTCCAAAAATCTTTAATAAAACACGATGGAGGCCTCGCGTCGCAAACGAATAATAACCAGGGGTGATTTTTAATACTGCGCCGTCTGTCCCCGCCGTCGCCGCCGCCGCCGCCGCGCCGCGCGCAAACAAAATCGAAATCATCGTCGCTCTGGCGTCGCCCGAATTTTTCGTGCGCCGCGCGCCCCTCGTCGCTTTTTTGGGCGTCCGACCGAAGTCACCCTCGCGGGCGTCTCGGCGTCAGTCAGCCGGCGCGCCCGCCCCCGTCTCCTCGCCCGTCGTTCCTTCGCTCTTTTTCCCGCGGCGGCCGCCATCGAACCGAGCCGAACCGAACGGGATGCATTCGCGTCATTTTTGTTTGATGCTGCGCTGCTCTCGCGTTTATCTTAAATTGCGTCAGGGCGGAGGGCCCATCGCTAATTGCGATATACTTCAATGCGTTCGTATTTTGCGCTTTTATTAACATTCTTTTCATCTTTCATGTTTGGCGCGATGAAATGGGCAGGGAGTTAGAAAGGAAGTCCTGGTTAGATTCATGCGAAAGACAAATGAAACTTGTTTTGTCTTTTGTTAATAACTTTTACATTTTTCAATACTTTTCCAATTTCTAACCACTTTTTGATTCACAATTAAATTCTATATATATATGCATTATTGAGTTTCAATCCAACTATTAGAACCACCCTTAAATGAGTGCTAAATGAAATATCTTTGTTTTCGGACATTTTTAACAATTTCTCAAAAATGAACGTATTTTGCCAAACTATTTATTGATATACTCTAGAGAACATTCTTTACAACCCTTAAAATTTTCAACCTTCTACCCCAATCCAAACAGCCTGAAAATTGCAATTAAACTTCCCTGAAACTGAATCCCTACAATCACCCCAAAACACTTTGGATAAATCTAGGAAAAAAACGCTATTAACTTAACTTGGCGAGTGTCACGTGACAAAGTTGAATTTTTCCCCGTCGCGAGAGTTCGCCGTGGTGAAATTAACGCGCTCGTTTCGCACCCCATCCCCTTCGCCGCCGGTCGTATTACGCGTTTAAGCTAACTACGCATTACCCTTTAGCCGAGCGCGAAGGGTGCAAAAAACCTGAGCTGTTGAGGGTTAGTTACTGCTAGTGGGCTATTTAACCCTCTATTAAAAGTGTGCCTGGAACTGATTTGTCATTTGTCGACCAGGAATCAAAATAAAAACAAAACAAAATCAGTCTCGAGAGGTAAAAATAATATTCGTGAAACTCGAACTTTACGCGGCGATTAAAGTCTGATAAATAATTACTAACAATAAGTGATATGCATGACAATCTAGGTAATTTATCTGGCTATAATTCAGTAGTATAGTTGTTAAACTTGATTGATATTTGTTAAAGTTATTAAACAATATGTTCAGCGATGTTCTTTCAAGGATAAAATATGGTGTTTAACTTTAACCACGGTTTACTATTATAAATTAATATATAAAAATTGTTTCGGTATAATATTTAATAGAGAATTTAAGGGTCTTTACTGCTGTATAATGGAATTGCGATTCAATGGGAAAATAAAAAAGCTATACGCTTATAAAAACTAGAACTTAATTAGAAATCATCGGTAGACGTTGTCCTTGATTCCTCGCATGTTAGTAAACACAGAGAGCATGGAGAACAAAATCAAACAAATTGTTACAACATCGCAATTATTTATGTGCATCTGCATGACGCATGTGCACGCGCCGTTCAATTTTAGTGACGACTGCGATTACTTACAATAAACATTTGGCATTCAAGTGGACGCTTGGAATCTCGTATTCTCTATACTCGGAAGATTCTAATTCGCACCGGTCAGATACTCGTCAAGTCAATACTTAATAAACATTGACGCAATGAAGTACACGTGGAGAGAAAGAAAATATTGTGCAATGCGCATTCAAAGCGCGTCGCATGTCGCATGTGGCGTTTACGTGAATTACTGCACGGGAATAATTCATCGCGGCGTGCACGTTTGCATAAAGCAAAACCAGAAATTGATTATTTATTGGCGAGACGTTGCTGGGTAATGCGATCTAGGAATTACGCGCGGCCAGCTGATTGGCGACGACATGAAAATGTTTATTACGTTTCTTTTGCGTTATGAATTATTCGAAAGACTCGTTGGCAATCCATGTGTTAATAATTTTTCTTAAAGGATAACGAGCTATTATATACTAAGCATTTTGTTTAAATAGTCTTTGTTTATTGAGGTTTTCTTTGGTGATTTTAAGAAAAAAACTGCGGAATGTTTTTAGGAAATGTTACGTAACTTTGAGGTCGTTTCACGGGTTATTAATAATATATAAAAAATAATAAATATTATACGCGGAAAGATCATCTTTTTCGCTTTAATTTACTGTATTGTATGTTTAATTATAGTAAGAATTACGTCAGATATTAATATTTTAATAATGTGTGTTTTTATAGGACACTCGATTCGATCTTCACGTGTTTTGTACTTTTGAGGACATTTCAGTGCTTGGCAACAATAAATACAACAGATCAATGTCAATCACAAGAAAGAAGAACTCTTCAGCTTTGATATAATGTATAATTTGTTAATTTGCAATAAAAATTACATGAGTTATTAAGTTTTTTGTGTGTGAACATTTTTTGAAGGCCACGTGTTACCTGCTCCTCACGTTCTTCCCCAGATTTTAATTAATAACTCCTATAATTATGAAGATATTCTAATGATTTCTTTTCGGAAATATTGCCAAATAAATAATCTATGATATCCATGGGTCCGGGAAAAATGTGATTAAAAAATACTTCTTCCAGCGTGACTTTGTATCAATTTGTAGGTGGAAAACTGAAGTTAAATAAAACATTCCGGCGTGATGGCGAGCTGCTCCGGCTACTAACGACGGCGGAGAATTGAATTCTTCTTTTCCCGTCTCGTTTCGCCTGCTAACAAATGTTTTCTTCCCGGCAAACGGCGGCGGCGCGTCTGAAGGGAAAAAGATAAAAGCCGAAAAAGGCATAAAAGTACGAACAAACGTGCGCGAGCGTAGCGAACGTAACGAGCGCCGCGGCAAAACAGGACGCGGGACGGCGGGGACGGCGAGATGCGCATTTTACCCTCTCGAGAGGATCTCGGCACGAAATAAGAAGCGGGACGTTAACTACCTTTTGTCCGAGTGTCACATTTCTTTTGTGCGCCGCGCATGTTTCACGTTGCGCCGTCGCTTTGTTTGCGTCCCGCAGGAGCGCGGGGCGGCAAGCCGTGGCGATGCGATTAAAAAATCGCGAGCGGAAAAGTTGATAATAAAATTTGCCGGCGAGCAGCGCCGGTGGGCGGCTCGGAGAGATGCCACCCGACGTGATTAATAATCTTTTTTGTCGAATCCGCCTCGCCGCCGCCTCGTCGCGCCCGCCGCCGCCGGCGCGTTCCGCTTTTTCTTTCCGCGCGCGCATTTCCATTCCTTTTCCATTTAAAATCGGGGAATCGCCTCTCTTTCGTTGCGCGTCGCGCGCGCTGCAGAGAGCATATTTCATTAGCTCGCCGCCGCCGCCGCCGCCGCGCCGCTCGCAGCAGTTGTATCATTGCGAGGACAAGAGTCCATCTGCTTTGCGCCGCTACCCTCTCCGCGGCCCACCGCCCCCCACCCGCCAACCCACTTCCGGTCCACCCCGAAGAGGTCCTTCTTTTTCGAGAAGCGCGCCGGCGTTCATTTATAACGTCTGTTTGCCAACAACCGAACGGCCAAACAACAACAAGCTTATGGATGGATGTGCACGAGGACCGGGGATGAACAAACGACGTAATTGCCTTGAAATAAGGATAAAATCGCCGAAAGGAGAATTAAAAATAGAAAAATACGCCGAATTCATTAAATACATCCTCGTTTCGGCTCGTTTCAAGGACACCGATACCGAGAAGGGTTGTTATAATTACGATAGACAACTTCCCAATTATTTAGAACGTTTAGAAGTTGTCTAAACAGCCAGTATCAGACATACGAAGAAGGTTGCACCTTGAATTCTTGCGAAAAATGCGTGAACTTTGAAGGCTATTTGTGACACGCATGGACAGCTACCGAAAAAACTGAGACGACAGATCTCTTGTACAACTCTTCAGAATTAATTTCGTGTATAGTTTATATTTCTAGAGCTGAAATTAGTTGAGTTATCATTAATTTAAAATAATAACTTTCGTCACTTTGTGCAAAAAGTGAAAAACACGTTTGTGGGGCCGAGAAATGACAGCTTTTGACCAATATTCTCGCAAAATCTGTAACATACGACGTAAAGAGATTGAAACAGGCTATAGTTTGACATATGGATCGTGCCGATACAATGAAAATTGACGAAGTTACGAGCGATTAAAAGTTGTTTACATTTTGCATTTTTACGGTCGCGCCGCATGCGAGGAGGCGGAGTCTCGCGTCGGTCAGCCGATGACGCGCGTGAAATCCATGATGGCCGACATACCCGTGTTGTTATGGACCGTTGCTAAGGTAAACAAACTCGGCGTGACGGCACGACGGCGCGCGGCACGACGGCGCGAAATTCAAATTATTTTGAATAATAAAAATAATAAAAGAATATAGGGCATTTGTCAAATCTGCCTTCTTTCGCTTAAGTGATTGGTAAATATTCTACTACGAATATGAGTAATTAAGCAATAGCAGTTTATAATTTTTTCATCCCTTAAAGTGCGAAATTAATTTTCCCAAGTTTCGCAGCGCAAAACGTCGTTTTTTTCGTTTCCGAAGATCTGTTCGGAGCATAAAGAATGATTAATTGAAAAAGTACTTAATTTTTTGTTCGCCCGACGCCGCCGCCGGCGCCGGGCCCGAACGGTTTCAAAGTTAATTTAAAATTTTAAGTGCAATTAAACTCTCTGGGCAGCGCCGTCGAAGCGAGTGTAAGAAAAAGCGCGCGCCTTCCGAATCAAAAGAAGCCGTGCGTCCTTCGCTCGCGCCGCGTTTCGCATCGGCGCCGTCCTTCTCGGCGCGCCTCGCGTTCGGTTCGGTTGGCTCGTTAACTTTTTCCTCCACGAGTTTTACGTCCCGCGCCGTTCTTTATGTTCCTGCAGGATCCGGTGCGAGTTCTTCGCGTTCTTTATATTCCTCGCAGGCTGTTTTTTGTCGAGTCCTGCGAGCGACGCACACTTTCACAATCGATTCGCGTGGCCCCGAGCGGCGCAGACCGAAGGCGAGGGCGAAACTTTCCGTCGGCGACACGCGGCGGCGCTTTTTTTCGCCGATCGGAGGGCAGCGACGCGGCGAGCGCGGGCGCTCGGGGGCGGCGGAAGTGTCTGTGGCAACAACATCGCAAAGGACGGCCGTCGAAAATGCGCGCGAAGAAGGAGAAAAGTTGAAACTAATTTGTTTGCGGCCAGCCAGCCGTGCGAACCGGAATGAGGGCGGAAAAAAACTTTCGGGGTAGTTATCCTAGAATTACAGTTATTTCCGTTCGCTCCTTAGCTATAAAAACAACCCAGAAACGAGATGAAAATTAGAACGTAATTTTCATTTCTTTTCTGTTTTTGCTCCTTCTTATATTGCTTTTACGTCTGGATGCTGGTATGGCGCGATACTGGAGCAAATGAAAGGCGGACGTGCCTGCTTCCGGTTTTTCCTGCTCGTCCTTTTCTACGTTTTTCAGCAGGATGAAACAAAGCATGGCTATCGAGACGAGTATGAATATACCGCGTGTTTTTGACTGCCTCTAATTTTTCTTACATTATCGCTCATTGCTCTTAAACTAATTAATATTTATGTAATGTGTAAAGTGTATCTTATTGATCAATAAATTACGTTTTTAAAAACGTTTAACAACATATGATTTTATAATTTTTAGTACACTTAAAGTTAAGAGAATGTTTTGTTAAAATAAAGTTTGTTTTCATTTATTATTTTACTCGCAAATCCTTATAATTTTACCCTGAATAAAAAACACAACATGTTAAATAATCTACAATAAATTATCTTTAAAACAACGCTTCACTCATATTTCTATCCTTCGTAGGTTTTCTACAATAAATGTTTGAACAAACGTAATATTCCTCCAACTGTTTTCTATCGAGAATTCTTAAAATTTCTTAAATTCCGGTAAGAAAAACTTTGCTGGCACTTTCATTTTATCTCTCGGGGTATTGTGCAGAGCACTGCCGCCCCTCGCCGCCGCCGCCACGGTTCGCGCGCGCGTATAAAAAGCAGGGGAGCGCGAAAGAATTGAAAGACAAAACGAGAAATCGTTCCGGCGATAATAAAAGAAACGCTCGTGCGCTTCCCTCGCCGCGTCGGGGGTGGCGGCGGAGGCGGCGATAAAAGAAAAGGGTAGACGTTTCTTTCTTCCCTCCCGCCGCTCTCCGTCCTTCTTGCCCGTTCGGAGCATCGCCGAGCGTTTTATAAAATCTAGAGCGGTTAAAAAGACGCGGCTCTACAGCGCGCCTTTAAAAACACACCGCCATAAAACAGCCCCTAACAAAACTGCCCGCTTGTCTCTTCCCAACAGGGTTTTCTTATTTTCGCCGGCGCGCGGGAAAAAGACGGCCGGATAAGGACGAGTCGCGAAGGCGGCGGAGGTTTTTATCTTTTTATGCGCCGCGTTTTTATCTATTGCCGGTTTTTATCTCTGCGAGGGTATCTTTGTTTAGAATAAGGGTTGGAATTAACGCGGCTACAATCTAGCGACTTTGCGCAAAGCGCGATGAGCAAAAAAAGATCCGGGGAGCCGAGATGCGGGGGAAATAAATGACTTCGATAAAAAGTTTAACGCGAGCTGCCACCAGGACGGCGACGAGGGGCGGAGGAGCGAGGCGGGGTTGTTATTGATGGAGAAGTTGATGAAAGTTATTTCGGTGGGCAATTGATTGGAAATAACGGACGCTGTGATGGAAAATTCTCTGCGTTTTTAGGAACTCCGTCAAAGTCGACCATTTTTCCTGTCCTGTTCCCTTGAATTCTTCAATTACTAATTAACCAATAGTACAATTCCTTAGCTGGTAATCTGCTCCATGCTAGTCCTATGCTAAATCCAGAGCTTTTTAAAACTCTCTCCACACGCCATCTCTCGGCGTCGAACGTGAAAGCTCCGAGGCGAGTGGGTAAAGAACGACTGTAAAAGGGGTGGAAAAATAAGGGAAGGGTTGGAGTGTGCCGGTCGCAGCCACGCGTTGGCGAAGGGTGGGTAGAAGGGTGAACTGTATTATCGACCTATTAGGGAGCTTTTTGTGGGGGGTGATTTTAACCGATGAAAAAGTGTGGGTCAGGGAGGCAAAAACTTTGAGGCGTTGAGGCACAAAAAATCGGGGTGGAATCGATGTACTGGGATGAAAAAAGGTGGGGTAGGTTTTGATTGATATTCGGGAGGATTTAAGGGATGAATTGTGTGTTTTTTTTTGTGTTAAATTATGCCACGTGTCAGATCTACAAAAAACTTTTGGATGAGATTTGATTTTGTTTAGAAATATGTTAATAACTTTGTTGCTAATTGAGTTATTTGAAATACAATCACTGTCAAAGATAGATTATGATATTGTCTATACACACATGCAATAGTTCCTTGTTAGTTTATTGTTTTTCCAGGTGATAATTAATGTTTAAATACGTTTTATAAATATATTATTGGATGTTGCATACTTGATTCGTTTTAATTTACATAAATGTCAATATCTTTTTGGCCAATGGAGCAACTTTAAATTTAAAAACCGTCTATGATTGATAATTTGATTACCAATTTATATGTCTCATTGTTTTTTAGCATACTGTTTTATTTGTAACTGATAATTAACATTAAATTTGATCTTATAAAATAAGTATTGGATGCTGTCTATTCGCTTTGTTTCACTATAGAAAAATGTTCATAACATTTTTGTTTGCTGAGTAATTAGTAATATGTAAACAGTACGTAATAGTCAATTAAATTATCTAATAAAATGTGTAATTGTTTCTTGGCTAGTTCTTTTGGTGTTGTTGATATTTAACTTCAAAATGGATACAGCAAAAATGACTTGAATTTCTCCATAGATGATTTTGTAAATGTTTATGTTAATAACATTGACACTAATGACGCTGTTATAACATCAAGGAAATATTTGGAAAGCTGGTTAAATTTGCGTTTTAGTAGATGTTTATAATTAATTGAGGAGCATATAGTTTTTGTGTAATACGGCCGTAAATCTAAAAAATTAACGATCCAATCCTGCGGTTTAGCGTTATTGAACATTAATCAACGAGTTAAGAAGTTATGCAACCCAAACTTTCTTAACTTCGCCGCCCTCCGTTACCCTTTTAGTCGTCGAATGCACAAAGCACACGCGTGCGCCGCTCCCGGCCTCACAGCGGCAGGCAAAAGGGATGAGATTTCAATTAAAATTTACTAGTTTTTAATGAATAGCGACGGCGGCGGTGGCGGCAACAACCCACACCGAGGCCGCCCGCGAGGAACGGGCGGCGGCGGTAAAATAGGTAGACATAATAAGTATTGATTTTCCTCGCAGCGCGCCGGGAACAAATGAGACACGCGAAAAGCTCGCTCTGCCCGGGAAGAAACGTCTTCAGACGCTCGCGCCCCGGGCGGGGGCGGCGGGGCGCCGGCACGGCGAAAATCCGCGCACGTGAGCGGAGAAGACATCTCGGTTTAAGATAACTTTAAGGGCGCGAAATTCACCTTGCGATGCGGGTTTGCCGCCGCCGTCGTCGTCGTTGGCGGCGGCGGCGGCGGCTCGACGATGGTGGTGGCATCGGGGGTGGTAGAGAGGCAGCCATATTCCTCGCGAACTCTTCGCTTCCTTCCCGCGCGCGGCGCGCATCTTTCCGCCTCGCTCGCCGCCTCGAGAAAATCCATCGCGCGCGGGCGGCGGCGGAGCCGCGCGGGGGGTAGGTGCGCGCACCCCTCGCGTGTGTATCCAAGGTAACGACGTCGACCGCTAACCAATGGCGCGTCTTAGATTCGCGCGGCGCTCCTTCGTGCACGTTTCGCGTTTTAGTTCGAAAAGGGGGTGGTCGGGGGCGCGCGGGGTAGCGGCGGCGGCCCGACGGCATACATCCCTCGCGCGAGTTCAGAAAGGCGCGCTAAGGCTCAATTTTGCTTGGGATAGGAACGCGCTTTCGTTTCGCTATTCATGCCTAGACCTAGCTTGGAAAAACCACCCCCTCGTCAAGACCACCCTCGCCCACCCCCCTTTAAAGCCGTCTCGCATCTCAAACAGAAAGGCATAAAATAAACCAAACATATTTGGCCTCTTTTCATTGTTACCCGGCCGACATTCGAAAACACCCTCGGCCGAGGGGTGGGTTTTTATTTCGCACCCCACCAGATGTAGAAAACTATCGCCGGACGAGCGCGCGAGCCGAAAAAGGACGGCCGCATGTAGCGAGAGGGATGAAATCATAAAATATCGTTCGGTGCTTATTCAACCCCTCGGCCGACGCGGGCGAGAGGGGCGAGCGGGGCAAAAACCGCCCTTAGAAAGGCTGGTAATAAAATAGTTTCTGGCTGCTTTTTGCGTCGGGTTGGCTGCGTCCGCACGGGGTGTGTTTGCTGGAGGGTGGGTTATTGAAAAAGTAGTGTCAGGTGGGAGATTTATGCCGGGGAGAGTTTTAATGGTCACACCCTAATCTCGCCGCGGACCGGCGGGCCAACGGCGCGCAATAAAAGTAGTTAATTTTGCGCAACTCTAGCAATTTATAAAACCGCACAAAGAACTTTCCCCCGGGGTGGTAGATTAAACCCGAATCTAAATTAAAATCGCCCAGATTTATAGTTTTCGGTCGACATTTTTGCCCATAGCAGGGAAACTATTCGATCGATTTTCGCCAAAATTTGTACCAGCATTAATACGATATTCGTGTATAGCCCTACGAATTTACAAATTGTTTTCGTCATTAGTTGAGTAACAATGGAGGAATAATTAATCATTTAACACATTTTCTTAACTAGTGAAATATTACTTTAAATCGTCATATATTTTGTATTTTTTTAAATAGCAAACTCTAAATTTCAGTGTTGTTTAGCTGAAATGTCCAGTTATTATATCACGTTGAAGTTTTTTACTTATTTTAATTAGAAATGCAGTTATTAATAAATTAAATCAGAAACGAAATGGACTGTGATGCTTTTTTTGGGAGAGTTTCGCCTGAAAATAGTTGTAAATTCAGGCTTCTATATCTTTAGAACTAATTATGCTAATTAATTCAAATAACAACGCTTCGATGCAGAATTTAATAATCTCTCTAAAGGTGTTTAGTTAAAATCAATGGTACTTTTAGTTAGGATGTTATCGAAAATTTAGTAAAACGGTACAGAATATAGTCACAAAATCATTACTGCACTAATTACTAATTAACTTCGAAATTAATTAACTTTTTTGTCAAATCTTAATTATATTCGAAAGCTATTTACATTTGCTATAAACTGTTAAATATTTTTTAGTCCAATATCTTTCTTTAATAAATAACAGTGCCCCAAAGTAGATAAACATTTGTGCGGTGAATTTTTTATAACCGTTCCGAACTAGTTTTAAAGATTTTAATTAATTACACATAAACTATCAATAACATGCGAATAAATGGTCCAGATTATTAAAGCCTATAAAATTTTCTATAAACCACATATTATTTAAATAGTGTTTTCTGCACTGTAATTAAACTGAAAAATTAAAAACGAAAATACTAAAATAACTCTTTCACTATTTTATTAATAACGTTTAAATTCTTAAAGCAAATCAAAATTCCTGGAGGGTTCCAAAAGCCAATAAAATTCTCTACAAAACCCCAAAGTTTCATAACCCTAGGGCGATTAGTTTTCAAATTATGCCATCCGAAACTTTTGACAACTAAATCGTGCGGCTTTGGACGTCGCGCCCCAAAAAACAAGAGATTCCAAATTTATTCGCCGCTCCTCGGCCGGATTTAAAACTTAAAACGAAGCCTCGGGCGGCGGCCGGCGGCCGGCCGGCCCTTGCGCCGTCATCCTTTTCGCGTTATCCTTTTCGGGGCGGATGTGGACGGGGCGTAATGCCTTATTTCAAAACTTTGTTGAGCCGTGGCATAATAGTACAAAACTACTATCTCTGGCAACATATAACGAACGAAGGGTCGGCGGGGGGCGGCGGCGCGGCGAGCGTCGGCGGCGGTCGAAACGAGCCGGCGAACGAACGAACGAAAGGACGGAAACTTTTCGCCAACGCGACTAACGCCATCCGACGCGTCGGATTGAAGAGGCAAGAAAGGACGCGGCGGGGGCGGCGGCGAGCTCAGGACGAGATTGAATTTCTAATTTCGTCGTCGTTTTTGATTAAATTTATGTTCTAGCCTTTGGAGGAGGGCAAATCCCTATTTCTAGTTATAACGCGAAATGGAAAATAATCCTTTTCGTCCGTAATTATCCTTGATGAAGGATAATCGCCTTTTTTCGTCGAAAAACCGCTCAGCGCCGTAACGCAATTAATTAATTACGCTGACGTTTAGATTTAAACAATGACTTGTAAAATCCGGCCGCCCGCCGCCCCCCCGGAGCATGAGTTAGTAGTTAGCGATGTTCTTCGCCAGTTTTCCGCTCGGCGCTCGCATCAGAAGGAAACGCCATGCCATCCGTCGCCGCCCGGCCGCCCCCCGAAAGGTTTAGCTCCGTATGGGTGCGTGTGCGCGCGCGTGTGTGTGTGTGTGGGTGGGTGAGAGCGCAAGTCTTAGCGGCGGCAGCTAACTGTTGGCACATGACAGATTAAATTACGAAACTTGTAATGAAATTAATTTCGAACTTCCTCATCCTTTGCATATAACATTTCATATCCTTCAAGTTTGCTCCTTCCGAACCGACACCAAAAGCCGCCGCCCCCCCGACATGCACGCACGGCGCCGGCGTTACCGTGTAAGACGTGTTTGTGCAAGGAAGCTGCGGGATAACGACGCTGGGATCTTCCGAAGATTTTCCGAGATGTAAACGCACGTGTGCCGCCCCCACCCGTCTCCGATCAACCTCGACCAACCCCCCGCCCGACATCCCGCAAACCGCGGCTTCCTCACTAGTGATGCACCTAATTAATATCGAATGTTAGAAATTTTCGAACCACCTTCGGTCGGTGGGGTAGTTTTTAGGGGATGAAATGGCGAAAATTCGAAATTCGAGCGGGAGCGCGAAATCTAGACTGAAACTGGATTTTATATCATTCGTAACTGACCACCGCCACCCCAAGCGGTAAAATCGACCCTTAAACGAAGGGAAAGTCGTAACGAGTGACCGTTCGGACAATTCCCGCGACCCGCGACCCGGTCGTGTCCGGTTGGCGTCCAGTTTACTTTGGACACTGTCCACTCACCCCCCCAAGACGCTCGACACCTTGAGCGTTAAGGGATGAGGCAGACGGCTCGAGTTAAACTCGTATCTTGAGAATTTCGCGCTCGAGAATAAAGTCGGAACGGGAATGAAAGAGAATCCTGATTTTCTGGATTTTCCGCGTTCGTTAATCTCGTTAAGGGTTGCCACCCTTAAATTTAACTCCTGTCTGGAGCCGTTTAAAACTTTGGCAATTAAAATGATAAAACGTTACAATTAAGTTTGGCCGAGAGCTTCGGTTATAACTAGTTTGCGAGCGACGGCGGCAACGACGGCGGCGGCGAACGAGCCGACCGCTCCGGGCGTCGAAGGGGGGGTGGTTCGCCGGGAAGACTCGCGCACGTCGCTTCCTTCGGTTTCGGAAGAGGTCGCGCGCGCGGAAAAGACGATAAATTATTATCTGCGCACCGCCGCCGCGCCGCCAAACCGGGGGCGGTCGAGGGCGGCAAAGGAGTAAAGATTTTATGCACGGTTTGCTTCTCGGCGGCGCGGCGAGCGAAGACGATGGAAATTTATAATGCCATTACCGGAGAGCCGACGGGGCCGGCGGAGACGGTGCCGTTGCGGCGTTAAAGTAAGGAGGAATTAATTTATTATGGGTGGAGGGTAATTGTTAATGAGTTATTTGCCTAGTTGGCTAAGTTTATGGGCATTTTGGAGCGTGTTTACTTGGGATATTTTCGTATTTGACAACGTTGGAGATAATGTGTGATTGTGCAACGTACAAAAGACATAACTGATTGCGATAAAGACTCTTTCACAGATTATTAAATTCTGCATCTAATGATGTATAACTTGTTTAGATTTTTTATTCATAACAATGTATAATTTGTTAATGAAGTTGGGGCAATGTGTTCGAGACATTTTCTCTTTGGTGTGTGAAAATTTTATATAAACAAATTAAGATTACATGATTTGTAGAAAAGATAGAAGACTTTTGATGGAACGGTTTTATAGCCAGATAAATTATCTTTCGAAATGTGTATAATATTATTTGGATAGTGTTGTTTGAATAGTGCGAAATTAAGAATAAAGTTCGTTTATACTTTTAGAAGGAATTGAAATGGATCTTCAAAATAGTAAAGATTACTCAATGTCAAAGAAAGTTATAAACAAATCAAATACTCGCCGTTTGTAGATAATTAGTTTCTCTTTCTAACTATATATAAGCTTCCCCATTTATTTCTATATAACAACCCTTAAATGAAGGTTAAAGTTGATAAAAAATAATATAATCATAAAAATTAAACCTGCGTGAAGTCTGTAAACTTTTTAGATTATTATTAATAACTACTGTAAAAATAGTAATAACTAAAATCTGCAAGTACTAATTACAAGTAAAATAAATGATCTATCTGCCCATGTACAATATTTTGTATGTTCCACCCTGTAACTACCCTTAATTGTGAAGAAAACTAAGTTGTAAGTTGAAAAATGAAACTCTCGCCAAAGTAAAACTATTTAACATTTTTGTTATTAACTATTATAAAATTAACAGTAATCTAAACCCAAGGACACCGTTTTATAGCTGGTCTATCGACCAGTATATAACTTTCCTATAGTTGAATTCTATATCTACCCTGAATTGAAGCCTAAACTTCAAGATGAGAAAACAAAAGAATAAAATCAAATCATTTGGTAATAGTTTATATTTTCGTTAATAACATCCCTAAAAATATCACCACCTAAAATTTAAAACCTGCACCCTAAGGCCAAATAAATTTTCTATATCCTCATATATAAACTTTTTCTAATCGCATCCCCCAACAACCCCTAATCTTAACATAAAGTTCAAATGGCCAAATATGTTGGATTCTTTTGAACTGAATCGAATTTCTAACTAGATAATACTACCTTTAGACATTCCCATCCCTTCTAATCTAACTAAAACACACTTCCAGGACTAGAGCCCGAGCGCTTCTATCTTTGCCTTCGAGGACCCAAACTGGGACTCGACCTCGAATCGAATTTATTAAAGAGCGCCGCGTCTCGCGGGCGATAAAGTTCTTATCAGAAAATTGGAAATATTAAACAACGCGCCCGACAAAGAGCCCTGGGGGCGGCTGCGAGCGGCGTTTATATTTAGATTAAGTCCGCCACAATCGCAATCGAGTCTGCGTAGCTTTCGGTTATTTAAAATCAATAAAAGCTCGACTAGCACGAATTGATATTGCGCGCGTTACACCAAGGGGTGGTTGCGGTACGGCGAGGGAAGGGCGATATAAACTAATGAATTTTTGGGTCAAAAATGAAAGTATTCCTCGCGTATTGTTGTTCGAGGATGGCGCTAGGATTTCCGCGTCGAAATCCAATAATTCCGGGGGTAGGGGGTGGCCAATCCCTCCGTGATTTTCTCGTGTCTAACGTTCCGAAATCCTTTCCTCTGTGTGTTTAGAGGCGCGCGTTTCCCATCTTCTCCATCTTCCATTTTCTCTACCTTCAGAAACGAGTCCTCGTCTCTCGCCGCCCCGTGCCGCGCCGCCCTCCGAGCGTAAGGGTTGCGCCGCCGTCCCGCGGCGACCGCAACCACACACGTTAATGGAAAACGCAAGAAACTCCCCGGGCAAAGGCTGCCATCGAGACTTCCGTCTCCTTCCAGACGTCCTTTATCCTTTATTTTCCTTCGCGGAAAACTCGCGCGCACCACACAACAGGACATTCGGAAACGTCGAGCGAGGAGCATTTTCCTAGGTTTGTTGAGGTTTTGCAGGCGGGCATCAAGGAGGAAAACTTTGCACAAGATGGCGGATCATCCCCCCGATATTGGAAAACTGCGCGCAAACAACTCCGAGGCATTCGGGGCATTTAGGGATAATTTTGTACAATTGCTAGATGTAGACGTAATATGCGAAGGCCCTAACCTGATTCTAGGATGGATTTTGTAAGAGGGTTGGTTAAAAAGGGCGAAAATGTCGAAAAACGTAAAAAATCACTAAACAGCACAACAAACACCGAAAAACTCTTACTCTTTGTAATTATCCTTCATCCTAGTGGGGGTTGATAATAATCCTCGGCCATTCACACTACTTTCCGCTGGAGAATGGAAACTACCCTCAGAACGCTCCATTTTTATATCACGACCGTTTTATTCTTCTGTCATGCAGCGAAAAACCCAGACTGACGCCGCGCGCATGAAAATTCGCAAGTCCACCCCGGCCGGGGCGTGCGAAGTATTTTTCTCTCTTTTCGCACCCTCGGCGCGGGCGATTCGCGAACGCGCTGAAAAGAAACGGAGGGTGCAAAAAAAGAAGCGACGGCCGTCGAATGGCGGGGCATATTCGCCATATCTACGCACACAGACGCGGAAAACGCGTGGCGCACCGCGCTGGTTAAGGGTGGCCGCCCTTCGATGTGTCGGTGCGCATATTTCAGACCGACGGGGAGAATGTAAAACAAAACGAGGAAAATTCGCTTTTTCCACGCGTGCGCAATGCGCGCCGCCGCCCAGGGATTCTTTTCGCGGGCGAGGGAAAGAGTGCACGATGTGCGAATATTATATTGCGCCGTTGGGGTGGTTACCAAGGGTGGGAGTTTGCGTAGTAGAACGCAGAACACAAAACGGTGAATTCTGAATTCAAAACGTTCTCTCAGTTTATTATTTATTACGAGATAACTAATTAATGTATTTGAACAATTTTAGTAGTGATTGGAAGACTATTAAATTCTCTTTCAAATGAACTATAATTTGTTTATAATGGATGTTTCTAATTGCTAGTAATTCTATATTAAAATTGAAATAATCATTTAGACTTTCTGTTTAGGCATTTTAAAAACAAAACTTGAAGTTCAGACGTTGTTTAAAGACATTTGCGTTCATATCTCATAAATAAGGTATACGTCATTAGATAGATAATTTATTTGGCTTTACGAAAGTTCTTCGTTAATTTTATAAGGATAATTAGTTTAGACTTAATTAATAAAATTGTAATCAAATGTTTTCTTTCCTAGGTAAAAACAAACATCAAATTACTCCCAAGATAAGTACTATTTACTTAAAAGTAAATATATCATGTTTTACATCAGATTAAAGAGAATTTAATTGTCTTTCAGTTTGACTTTACTGTATTTCGAAATATTAATTAGTTTTCCCGTAATCCGAGAAATTGCAAATCATTCCAAGCCCGAGACGAAACTCGAGTTCTTATTGGTAACCGTAGAATCGGTTTTAGCGGAGAGTTGCTTTCATTAACTCTGTAAGGAACTTTGCGGGCACGAACTAATATTGTTTATTTACGCTGCTGCGCGAGACGACGTCGGCGCGGCGGCGGAGGCGGCGGAGGCGGCGCCGAAGAAGTGGAAGACGTTCTTGCGTACGTGCGCAAAGTAAGGAGTAAACTTCCATCTTGGATACACGTCGTTTGCACGAAACGCACACACACAGAGGGAGAGAGAGGCGAAACTCCATCTTCGCGCGCCCGCCCGCACGCCGCCCCTCGCCGCCGCCGTCTCCTTGCAGCACTAGCAGGAACGTAACGTCTATAATATCTAAAGTATAAATATTTGCTTTGCGCAAGACGTTCGCAAACTCCTCGTTTGCTCGAAATTACGCGGAGCACGCCAAACATAACCAAACATAACAAAACATAACCTAATATAACCTAAAATAACCTCGCTTGGGCGTAAATACCGCTTTTTAGGGGCCCGGCGGCGGCGGCGCGCTCCGATTAGATATTAATGAAAGCACGAGGCAAGTTCGGGCGAAGAAGCGCATTTGGCTGGAAGATCTTTCCGAGGGTTGCTCCTAATGAATAGATCTTTTCGGATCGGCCGCAAACATTAATAAAGGACCCTCAAAAGACGCCGAGACGCGAAGAACCCGACCGATGCGTGGACTTCGCCCGCAGAACCGAATCGATTCATTATCGCGCGCCTGCCTTCGCCTTTCCCCGGTTTCGACAACTTTGACCGTTCAAATTTAGCAGTTAGGGGTGGAATTCTTAAACACATTATACACTAATCGATAGGCAATTTTCCCCTTTATGATATTGTATTAATACTGTATTGGTAACGTTTAGGAGTTTCGCTGGTACAGTGAAAAAGTAAAATATTACTTTTTATATATTTTCTTTCAAAAATATCAACTTAGTTTAGTCCTCACTTACTACTATTTAAACAAATACTTTATAGTAATGTTATACACCGTTCTAAAGAGAATTTATGTGGCTTTAACTAGTATTTTAAATTTTTCTTGTATCATCGATATTTCAAAAGTTTTTGAAGAAAATGTATAGCATTGCAAGGATTTACCCCTAAAATGTTTCTTCTACTGATTTTATTCATAACTCCGAAACTAATAAAACAATCGATCTTTACCAAACGCCATTAGAAAGCCAAGAAATTTTTGCATAAAATTAGTTTATTACAAATCTCGGTTGTAATGGATGCGTGAGTTATTCGAGCGTGAACCTCGGCCAAAAATTATAACCTTAATGTATTCCCTTGGCAAATCCAGTCCAACCTCTCGCTCATAAATTGTGCGCAATTTCGCAATTTCCGGCTGCCGTCGAGAATAAACATTTATCTAAGCGTCGTCTACTTAATTTTCCATTCCTTATTACCCGACGGCGGCGCCGCCCTTAATGGCTGTTTGCCGAGGCAGGTCTTAAAAGCGCGCCGCTCGCCGCGCGCGTCTTAAAGCGTCCCTTAAAACGCGGCCCGCGCGCCCCGACCCCCTTGCGCTATCCGAATTAGAATCTCGAGCGGCTCCTGGAGGCGGCGGCCGGACGCAGACAAAGCGGAAAAGCTCTTTCTTGCCGCATCCTGCCGAGCTCGTGCTTGCGTAGCGCGCGTCCGCCTTTCTTGCGGAATCTTTAGTTGCACAGGGATGAGACGCAAAACGCACGAGGCGAAAATGCACGCGGGGTGGAGCAGGCGGGTTTTGCGCATGCACTTGTGGGGGATATTTGCATTTATATTGAGTTACAGATTCATCAAAAGATGGAAATTCAACAAACAGATTTTTGTTTGGTTGTGCCTAGTTTGAGTTAGTTTATTGGAGGGTTGGGGTGAGATTTAGGGGTTGTTTTATATATCGCGAAGTAGATGATTTTATTGGGCATTATTAAACGTTATGATGTTTAATATTGATCGGAATATTGCTTTGTACTAAATTAATTTGTAAAATAGAAAAGTTATTGACTCATTTTTTTGTTCACGAAGTTTATGATTAATTATTACATATAAAGGTGACTGTAATTAGAAAAAGATATTTACAGAAATAATTAGAATTTAATGCTCTTTCTAGTACTTTTCGAATTTTGTTATTATCTTCTTTGTGGCAAATGTTATTGGCGATGATTTTCGAAACAGACAAAAAGTACATTTTCAAACTTAAGAATTGTAAACAATCCTTGCATTTTATCCTCAAATTACTATAATAAATTCATTCCATGCTATACTATTATTTATATCCTGAGATGCAGAATCTAATTCTCCTTCGAATGGAGTATGGCCTAAATCAATATCTCAAAAATTGTTTAGGATATTAATGAAAACATAAGCAAAAACACTTTGTCAGTTCAAAACTGAACATCAAAATCGCAGCTTATTTCCAGCGTTCGCCTCAGTTTTAATTATGCCGGGTTAATAAAATATGAAATATTGCTTTCCGGGAGAAAATTAATTATGGCAGAAGTGTCTGCAGCTTTGTGGGAGGCGGCGCTCGAGGGCGGCAGGCATTCGCGGGACGTATTAAGTTTCACGTATGCAAATTTGCTCCGCGCCTCGCTTCCTTCAAGTTGGAAACTCCGGGGGTGCACACACGGAGAGGAAAAAACGTCGGTCCTTTGCGCGACGCGGCACCGTCGCCGCCGCCGCCGTCGTGGTGTGCGTTAATGTATTTGCACGTAAGACGCGCAAGATCTAAGATCTCGCGACTGAAATTACATCGTCGCACGGCGCGCAGCGATGCTTTCGGGCATAAATAATGACAGGCTGCCACCCCCTCGCGCGCAAGCGGGCGCGGCGCGCCTCGCAAGGAAAGGAAAGCAACGAAGGAAAGGAGCGAAGGCGGCGGCGGCGGCGGCGGCTGGAACACTCCCTCGACGTGCGCCACTTCCACACGCTCGCCGCCGTCGCGCGCGCGAGCGCGTGTGTTCGTGGGGCGGCGCGGCGTAAATTGTAAATTCTCAGAGGTATTAATCTAACTTAGCGTGGAAATTCAACTCCTGCGACTCGAGATTAGAGCTTTAATATATTCCTAAAACTTCGCAGCGGCGGCGCGGCGGGCGACGCGGGCTCGGCGGCGGCGAGGTGGAGGCGGCGCGGTTCGCGAGAGAGAGCGCTAACGCGCGCTCTTCCTAATGTATACCTCATCCTTTTAGTTTTCCAGCGCGCTCGCGACGTTGCCGGAGGCGGGGGCGGCGGCGGGAAGGCAGGCCGGGCACTATTGAGCGGGGGCAGCGCCTTGGCGATAGGAAAACCCGAAACGCCGGAAACTTTCTGCGCTCGCTCGGCTCATATCTCCGAACATTCTAGGACTGAATTTAGAAATTCCGAATTCTATTTTTAAGTCTCGCACATTTTTCACCATAGAAACTGAACTAATTGGGATATCGATATGATTCATAGCTAGTTTTGTTAACAATTTAATCTGCTTCAATTTGATATATAACAATGTTTTGCACTTTTGAACAAATTGCCTGAAATAATTTATAAAAGTGTTCTAACGTTTCAACTTTAACGAAGCATATCTTCAATATTGTACATTTCCTATCATTATATGAAAACTAATTACTATAGGATGATAATTTAAAAACAATAAGAAAGCTAATTAAATACCCTATTTTATAGTATATATAATTCCCAGAATATATTTTGTCTAACCCAATTTAGAGCCTCGTAAACATCATCAATTCAAAATTGTATCGCCAATGAAGTTGTTTACTCTTCCTTAATTTACACGAAAAAAATTACTGCAATAATGATATCGATGGCTTCTTTAAATAGCCAATTAAATTGTCTTTCTATCTATATGTATATATTTGAGCAGTTTTATTATTATCTGTTGGTAATTTGTCGTTAAATTGCGAACAATATTCAGTTGGTACGTTTAGAGAGACCAAATGAAGAAATCCGTCGGAAAGTAGGGGATGAAATCAAATGTAAGGGATGGATGCTGTGGCTGTGTATTCGGTCGCCATCTTAAATCAATATACAAAATAGGGGTGGTTGTCCTCCATCCCCTAGGGTCGTTCCACGACATTTTCTCTCACTTCCAACGCTGATTTTAAATTTCTCACTTTCACAATCACAATATTTTCGAAAAATCACCAAAACTCAATCCGTACATAAAACACTTCAAAACTTACAAAAATTGTTTACCAAAAAGTGAAACTTTATAGCGCACGTCTTTCCCGTACAATTTCTAATCTAAAACTACCCTCAAACTAAATCCAAATCAACGCATCAGAAAAAGTTTCTCACGATTAGAAAGTTTCCCAATAAAAATCAAGTTAATCGAGTTCTGGATCTAAGAAGTTTTCATATCTAGAGTCCTATAGTAAATTCATGAGGTGGTGTGTGTGCGCGCACGTTTCTTGGGGTGGTTCGGACGGTGGTCACTTCTCGGTCAGTTTATGAAATTCCTGTATTTCCAGATTCGCGCATTCTCGGTCGCATTCTTGTTTTGATTCCCACACGACATGATCGCACACATCCGTGCGCGGCGGCGAGTGGATTTGATATCGGTGTATGAGAGGGCGATCGTGTGCGTGTGCATGTGGGGTGTGTTGGTTTGGGGCGAGTGGTCAAGCTCGCTGATCGAGTTCGGCGCGATTCTTGGACTCGAGCCAGTTTGGAGATCCTTGGGCGGAGGGTTGTTGGAGAGGTACGTCGGTACGGAGGTACGAACACGACTTAACTGGTTTAACTACCCTTAACTATTGATACATTTATGCTATCGTTGTATCTGGAATTTGGATACAGTTTTATTGAACGGAAAATTGGAGGAAGTAAAGGAAACTATTTTTAAGTAATCAATTTGAATTGTTTTAGTAATTTGTTCATAACTTTTTCACTATTAAGGGTAGGAACGCGATTTAAAATACCAGTTATTAACAAAGAAGTTGTTTATCTAAAAATGTATAGCTAACCCGAATTGTATTAAAAAGGTGTAATGTAATGTGGGAGTAATCGGCCCTTTATATAAGACCGCATATATTTTATATGTGAAATATTTTACTTAATTATTAATAACATTTTATGTATAAACAATAATAACAATTTCACAACGCTATTAGATAGTCAATTAAATTAACTTTTAAATTATATATAACATGGTGTAACTTGTTTAATAGAACAATGATTTATCTTGATATAAAATAGAAAATGATCTATTTAATGCGCATTATATCAATACGATTTCACTTATTTAAGTGTTAATTACTCCAAAACTACTTATATCAATAAAACTATCTTTATTTCGGTAAATAGCCAGTTAAATTGTCTATTTAATGCTGTATACACTTTTTGATTTATTAATTATCCTCTGGCTGTAATTAACGATGAAAATAAAATTTTGTATAAAATTGCTTAGCTGGGCAGAATTTTCTACCTGAATCATCCCTTAACATCACAAAAAAAGAAGGCACACGACAAAATCACGCCAATAATACACCCTTCAATACTTACAATAGTTTTTTACGTAGACACACGACCAATTTTACCTGTCCTTCAACCCTTTCATTCACGTTCTAATTTTTTTCTTAACAATTAGTTTTTTACCTCTTCGCACCCTCTGTTCACCCCTTACGTACTTCAAGGAACACCTAAAAACATGTGCTATAAACCTGCGTCTTATAAACCTGTTTCTTGCGCCTTCACTCTCATCCCTTTCTAGTAAACCAGCTCGTCTTAAGGGGTTGGTAATGACAATCGCGGAATGACCGCCGGACATCGAGCGAGACTGGATACTGGACGTCCGAGGATTCAAAAACACCTCGGACTGTCCAGTCTACTTAAAGAACGAGTTTAGTCCAGTTCAAGGTCAAGCGAAGCGCCCGAAATTTCGATGGGAATGAAAACCTGTGATATCGAACAATATCAACTTTATATAACACGTTTCTCGATCAAAGACCGGACAGGACCGGACACTAGAGGGAATGTGGGAATTTCGGCGGAATTTAGCGTTTTTGATCGAAATAAGGGTAGGGGTAGCAAATGCAGGGTTGAAATTGTCAGTCTGCGCTCTGAATGCGTCTAGGACGGGGACGAGAAGTTCGGAAAATGTGTTTTCGGTGCATTTGGCGTTTTTCGCGTTCGATATTGTGCGCGGTGGAGGGAAATAATCGTCGACTAAGAACTCGCATCTTCGGCATTGTGCCCGGCGCCTTCACATCATCTCGGTCGGTCGTCCTTCAAGACACGCTAACAAGACTCGCGACGGAAGAGAATTGGAAACAGGCATAATAAGCGCGCACACCAATACGGGCTCGGCGCGCCTCAACTTCAAAACGAAACGATGCGCAACGACGGAGCCGCGGGTGGCGCGGCGGCGGTGCGGGCGAGAGAGGCGGAAACGCCGAAGCTTTTCCCCCCGAAAAGCGGGCCTTTGTGCGGCGCCGTCTTCGCATGGCAACGAGCAGATAATGTAATCTAAGACTTATTATGAGCGAGACGAAGACTCCTTAAAGCTTCGTCGAGGCGAAGGCGTTTCCATCTGCCTTTGTGCGCCGCCGCCGCCGCCGCCGCTCGTGGAACCTTTATTGTCTCGACTTTGAAGAACGACCAAAACGAGAAACACAAGAAACAAGAAGCGCGCGCGCGCGCCCGGGAACCAATTGCAGCCGGAGCGTTTTCTGCATCATGCCGGAAAACAGGAAAACCGGAAGGCGGGAAGCGCTTCGCTTCGAATGAAATATTAATCGCGCTTATGGCTTGCAGCGGCGTGGGCGAAGGGAACGGTTAAAAATATTGCTCGGCTTTGACTTCCGGCTTCTATAAAATCGATATTTTGAGGGATGAAGCTTTGGAAGTTCCCGACGCGGAAAGTTTTAATTGAAATTCTTGCCGATCGCGGTTCGGAAGGGTTGCGCCGGGCATACACGCCTTCAACTTGGAGATTATTCTCCGCTCGACCGCCGCCCGCCGCCGCTACTCGGGGGTGGCTCAAGTCTAACCATACTTTCCTTCCGGAAGCATTTGAAGCATTTTCGGTCTTGAAGTATTCACGTCGGATGAAAATTTCCCGGAAAAACCTTTCGAGGATTTTCCCGAAGATTTTCAGTCACTTTCATCTCCGGGCATACAGATAACATTTCTCTTAATAATTATCCTTTAACGGCGCCATTAAAATCTCAGCTCAGAGTCCTTCACGTGTCGCCACGTGGATTTTCCATTTTCCAGCCGAACACGTGGCCGCTAGACAAAAATCAATTTCCATGCGATTCCGTCCAAAGAAAGGAAATTAAACCTCGAGCCGTAAACCTATTACCGAATGCCGCGCGCAGACAATAGGGGTAAATCTTAAAAGGGGTGCGTCAAGATGTAAATATGGCCGCCGGATGAAAGCGGCGTAGGCGGAATGAGGAATGAGGACGGGGTGGATGCGAGAAGATGGTGGCGCGCGCGCGCGGCGAGGGTGGCGTCGTCTCGGATGGGGGTGTATTAAGGAACTGAAAAGGGGTTTCGCAAAGGGGAGCGAAAGCAATATGGAAACCATTAAAATCCCGGCCGCTCGTTTGCGCATTGTGCGCGCGCTCGCGCTCGTATTAGACTTATTAAACTTTCCGGGAACGACGCCGGAATGATATAACGCGCTTTAATACCCAACTACGGCGTCCATTAAGGGTTGTTTTCGCTTCGGGCCGCCGAAATCTGGAAGAAAATTAGACGCGAATTGCCGAAAAACTAACACGATTAGGAAGTTTTTTATTCATCTAATTTACCGACACACCCTGTATATAATTTTTTTGGAGTAATATTTCTTGGACAGAGAATTTATGTGACTATATAATGCGTTCAAGATGTTTGAGAAAGTTGGAAAATTATTAATGTTATTAACAATTTTGTCAAGGTAGTCATCATTTTATTGTGAAGTATTTTCGAAAATTTTGTTCATTTTTAAACGCCTGTAACTTCTAAGGGAATTGAGATATTTACAATATTATTTCTTCTGTAGAAAGAACAAGAAATGGGCCTTTTAGAAATCTATAGCTCCTTTAGGTTGCCTTCATATTTATCATTGTTATTAATGTTTAAATGCGAAAATGAGCAAGGGAACCAACATCTCTGTCATTACAAAATCATACTCCATAGTTTACATATAAATAACTTTCAAAGCAATTTTTTGATTTTTACTACAAAGCACTGAATTTGTAGACAATTTTATTGGCTTTATAACAGTGTATACAAATATTACTTTATTTAAATAATTCAGTAAGTTATTGTTGTATAACTAGCAAAGAACACGAAACGTTTTTATCACAAATCACCACCTTTTTGAAGTTCATCTATTAATAACATCTAAACCAATCCACCGATTTTAATAAGGCATACACTGGATTATCAACAATTTAATCCTCTTTAAGACACGTAGTTATAATTAGTGCATATTGTTCGTTAATGTATAATAAATTGCATTTGTTTAAATAAATACAAATTCCTACATAATTACAAGCGACGTTGTTGTGAATTTAAGTCGCGGCGTTGATGGAGGCATTGCCTCGTCTGCGCCACCTCCTTGGCCCACCTCCCGTCCGCCGCCCCCCTCCGACCACCCTCGCCGCGGCTGCCGCTCGCGATTCCAGCTTCGAGTGTAATAACTCAAGACGTCTGAATTAATGAGCTGCGCTACGTTATTAGGAAACGCGCGGAATAGACGAAAGACGCAACCGCCCCCCCCACGCACACCTCCCCACGAGCCGGGCGTACGTACAGCATCCCAAACACGGCGAGGTGTGTTCGAAGGCGAACCAACCATATATTACGTCTGGAAACGTCTTGCGCGGAAATGTTCGTTTGCGCGCGCGGAGAAAGGGTGAAATGGAGGAAAAGACGTCCTTTGTAAACGGGGGGTGGCGGCGGGACCAGCCCGCGCCACCAGCCCGATCGCCCGCCACACTCACGCACCGGCTTTAAGTAAGTCATGTGTAAGGAAATACGTCGAGGAGGAGGCGGCTGCTGGCGGGAAGGTGAGAGCATGGTTTCGGGGTGGTTTTAAGGGTTGCAGAAGGTTGCGCGCCCGAGGGGATGAGAGCGGCTGTCACATGTAGCGACTGACGTCGCTCGGAGAGGTATTAATGGTGGATGAAGTACGAAATTACTCGGAAACGCTCGAAACAAAAGTCGCGACGCATTTGAACCGTTCAATGGGTTGCCTAGATTGCAGTCCGCCATCTTTAAACACGAATCATTTTAATACATCGATTAGTCTGAGACGTGCCGACTCGGTATCTTATAATATATTCTAATTGAAGCTGTGTAAATGTTGTGTTTGCATCCTGGGACGCAAGACGCAAGACGTCAAATCGCACGCCGCCCTTCTTCCTGCTTGCGGGGGTGGCGCTACAAGACGCCGCAGGACGAGATGCGCGCCCTTATGTGCACGGCACGTGCAGACGTTAATTGTCTTTCTAATATGCATCAACATTAATGACTTTGCTTCGTGCTTTATGTTTATAAGTTTGTCTTTCGAAGTCAATCAGAAGTTTGCTAGTTAATCAGCGTTAGCGATAAGATATTATGTATTAGACATATTATATCGTAGGGCTATGGGTGGGCAATATATCTGGGTGCGTGTCGAGGGAAAAATTGAAGGGAAAGCTTTTCAACGTAGGCAACCAAACGTACAGAAAAAGCTCTGAAAAATCCACGCGACAATTCCAATGCGTCGAAGGGGAAAAAAGAGGTTTGGGTTTGAATAGGGAAGGGTTGTTTATACCTGAGGGTGTTAAGAGGTTCTTACCTGTCACGCGACTAGTTTTTATAGGTAAAAAACTACCCCTGAAGTTTTTTCTTATTTAGTCTTTTCCTTTGTTAGAATTATTAGGTGAACTTTGTTCATGAATAACTTTTTATAGGGTTAAGATATAATTATTGCTTAAAGAGAAACTGATAGAGTATTTCATTAGCTATCAAGTGATTGTATAGTTTTCATAATTTTGATTAACATGCAGGTTTTATCGGTAATAATATTAATTATTGTATTATTAAAGGTTTTAAGGTATGCGTGAATTTTAATAATTAATTATGAGGAAACTATTATATCTACCAACAAGGTTAATATACAACGGTATAGACAATTTATCAAGCTTTAATATGACGTATAATATATTGTTCAAAACAAAATACTTCAAAAGTGATGAATCAAGAACTGTAGTCAAACACTTTCCTTCAACCATAACACTTTACTTGGAAAAACTTTCTAGTTTAAGCCTCAATAACTTTTTAACAAATAGAGATAAACAAAAATTATTTAAACAAATTTTGTAGACAATTTGATATAATTTCTAAATATGTATGACTTTAATAATTTATCTTAAAAACTCTATTAATTACATGTAACATAATCAAAGAAAGTTAATTTTAAAAAATTCTGGCTTCATACGCTGTTTCCACAAAAACTAATGATTGTATCATCTCAAACTAAGGACTCAATTATAGATAATTTAATCAGCTTCTAAACCGTTCCAAACTTGCATAGAAATTCTCAAAAATGTTGCGAATAACGAGCCAATTACTAAACATCGCACCGGATACCGCAACGCATCGTTGTTAACGCGTTGTTTTGTCGCTATTTTCGCGCGCGACCAATCGCGACCGTTGCGGGAAAGCCGTGAAATTTTCCCGCATAGACTTTTGCAACGTTGGCGGCGTGCGTCCGGGTTGTTTTGTGCGTTTTACAATATGATAGTCGTCCAATTATCTCCGTGGAAATTGTTGCGCGCGAATTTACGATGATATTAAATAAATTGCATAGTTAATAAAGCCAATAAAACACCGCGCCCGCGCTGGAAATTTTCGGCGCGCGTGACGTTTAATTAAATTTGCGCAAATACGCCCGGCGTCCTTCGCGCGTTTTCAATTAATTAAACCAAACAACTAGGCGATGCCTAGTGGGAGTGTCTGGTATACACGCATCCGCTTGTTCTTGTCACGTTATTATCGATATCTTGAAATGTTTTCAATGGAGGAAAACAAGGTTAGAAGTCGTTTATAAAAGATTAAATTCTCTTTAAATTGGCGATTAGTTGATGTTATTGGCATTATTAGTTACAGAGTAATGCACGCCTAAATTTAGAAGAAATTTTTTCTGGTGTGATATGGCAATTGTTCATATTTCTTCATGTAGCACCCAAACTACGATATCTAGTAAATGTATCAAAGCATTGTTAAAAAGGTACTTAAATGTGTAAAATAATAACGTTTCATCTTAGAGTATAGCTCTTACCATTCAAAAGTTAGAAGCAGTTGAATTTTGTTTATATAGATTAAGAAGTCAAATTTTAAAAATTTCTGATTCTTTATTTTATTAAGCATAACTCTATAAATAATACTCCTACAATAACAAAAACTCACACAAACATAGACAATTACCTCTTCTTTAATATGCTTTTAACTGTTTTAAAATCTATTTACTCAACAAAAAGTTATAAGGGTTAAAATTTCAAACGTGAAACAATCGCCTGTCTCAATCGATTTTCTCTTCCCTAGCTTCTAAGTTACAGATTTCCACCCCTACGAAGTGAACACTATGCTTTACCACCCCTGTATACCTTCCTCCCTTTATATCTAGGTGGCGCCCTGCATACTACACACATCAACCCTTCTATCAACCCTTTTTCATCGTCCTTATACTCAACTCGCCTCTTTCCTTATTATCTGTCCACTTCGTCCCCTTTTCTAAACCACTTTTAATATCTCTCTTTACCGGTCGTCCCTCTCACTCCCGCTCCTCTGGGAACCTTCTTTCATTCCTCACCCCTTTCCAGTTTTTCTGCATCAGTATGTCCTGGGAGTCGAGACTACGCCTGAGCCGGGCGAAACAAGAAAAGGATTTGGATTCGGATTTTTAACGCGTCGACGTGTCGCCGACAAAAAATTATTCAAATGGGGTGTCCGTGGGTTTTTAATCAACCCCGTCGCATTCATGCACGAGCTCACGCGTGCGTTTTGTAAGCTTTTTTGGGCTTCCGAGGATGAAGAATATGTTTTTTAATTGAAAATGTTGCGCAATTTGTATTCATGTCGTGAGTTTATTGCGATTTATGATAAGAATTGAGGGAGAAATGGCGGGATAAGGGTAGAAATGTATGGAAACATGGGAGGGTTACTATTTTTCGTATGAATCAGTTCTTTTCAAGTGATTATTTCCATGTTCTTTTGTGTTTCATTCAAATATTTTTAGGCAGTATTTACAAGATTTTGTTTAAATATAGTTTACAGTAAGAAGTATGGTAGGTAAATAAATAAAATTACACACAATTATTAACAGATAAATTTTCTTTCGATTGGTGTATTGACGAGTGAAATCGAGTTAATAGTTTTTGTCTTACTGGGTGTTAAAATTAAACAAACGTTTTTTCTAATGTTTTTGCCATGATATATTTAAGTCCCCATAATTATTGCACTAATTAATATACATCAATATTGAAACTAGTGGCTTAAAGACAGATAAATTTTCTTTATTTTGGTTTAAAATTAAGTATCCTAGTGTAATAGGCCTGGAAGTTATGGGCGTCCAAAAATTGATATATAAAATTCCCTCCATTAGTTCTCTTCATATTTTTACAATGTAATGTTTAAATATTTACTACAATTGCTAGAATAAAAATAAATTCTTTATATTAACACTATATTAAAGCCAGATAAATAAACTAGCACCTTGTCCTAAGATCTATATTGTAGCTCAAATAAATAAAAAGTTATGGGGTGGTAAAGTGAAGATTAAAACTCTCAAGACGTTCGGCATAAAGAAAACTAATATGCGGGTTCCGGAGCACGCTAAAGCAGGTTATGTTTTTCTGTCGAGTATTAGGTTATGTCCTGGGCTGCATAGCAGGTTTAAATGCCCGACTAAGCGTGTTTTATCAGCGCGCCCGACACGGAAACAAGAGACAAATGCGAATTTGCAGAATTTCTTATTAAAACCGCACGCCGCGCTCCGGTCGCGCTCCTTATCTCTTTGCTTTACGGTTACACTTTCATAATGTCGTCGCAGTCTTTGCGACGTTACGTAACTCTCGGGGGCGGCAATGGCGCTCTTTATGCGCTCGGCCTTTCTTCGTCGTCGCTTTGAAATAGTTGAAGCAAGAAGTCATTAAAGTCATTAATCACTTTTTCACGGGCTCGACACCCTCCCCGCCGCCTCCTTCGCCGCCCCACTCGAGCCGCACATCTCGGTCTTCATCCATCTTGTCGACTTTCTTCATCGTCTTTATATATCGGCAACAAAAGCCGCTTCTTCGGCGCAAACTCCTGCGCCGTCGCTTCGCCGCCCCCGCGCGACGCTCTCGGGATTCTACGAGCACATCGCGGCGCCGACGGCGATGTCAATGATGGTCTTGATGTTTTATGTCTAAGAGCATTGTTATAGTTTTGCGTTCCTCGTGCCGCCCCCGCGGGAGCGGCGAAGCTCGCTGCGAAGGTAATGAGCGCGATAATCAGACGTCGCGCGCGGAGGCAATGGAAAGCGATGGGAAAATTATGGTGCGCGACGCGAACGCGAGGGTGAGCGGGGGCGGCAGGGAGGCAAAGAGTGTACAGTCAAGGGCGAAGGAAGCGGTCGGGGTAGAAGAGAGTGCGGAAAGTATTCGAAGCGCGCGAACGTGCGCCTCATCGATCCGATCGTTTTCCTCGCCTTTTGCCGCCGCCAGCGCGCGGGGTGCGCAACCCCTTATCGCAGGGTGTCGAGGAATTTCGCTCGTCGATTAACTATCAATACAAACACGACCGCTATCCTTAAATTAGAATGTGTGCGGTTACGTTTTGCCGCCCCCCCCGAAAAACCCACCTCCCTGTACAAGCACCCCCTGCAAAAGACAATATTAATCGAAAAATCGCACGCGTTAAGAAATGAAGCAACTTCGTTAAGAAAGGGGTGGCAAGTGTCCTGGGGGCGGCTAATGCGATAATTACTCGAGTGACGTTTAAGTGATGGGCGACATTAGCGCTCAGTCGCGCCAACTATTATATTTAATCTTCAGTTTTCGCCCCCGCCGAGAAGTTCCGAGAGAGTTCCGTTTTCTGCCGCCCCCCGGAATCGGTTGCGCTTAATGATTCGTTAAGTTGAATTATATCGCCGCGGGGGTGGGCCCGCCGGCGCATATTTTGCAAAATGGCAAGTCGTTAGCCGAGTTTCGCTCTTCAATCACGGGCGTTCTTTCGCACGTCGCAGGATAATTGCTGCGATTGCCGAAGACGCCATCAAGCCCCGCCAACCGCCACCAACCGCCTCCGAAGACGACATTCCTTTCGCTTCATTTGCCCTCAGAACTACCCCCGAACACAATTATCAAAGTGTAATCAAGCGCAACGTCCTTATATTTATCAACAGCGAAACATCAGACCAAAACTCGCAATCAGAACTAATTAAATATCTACCTGCCAGTAATATTTTTTATGATATATTATCAACAATTTAATGCTAGATCGATCTGTGATATTAATGATCACATTCGGTGATTGGTTTTTATGATACAGAGTGTTAAAGTTAATGAAGCATTTTTCGGATGTTTTTTGTTACTTAGTTTTTGAAGAGCTATAACTTTTTTGTTAAATAATATAAACAAATTTTGTTAAAATTAGCGGAAAGAGAAATAAATATGCTTCATTATGGCGTAAACATGAACATTTTGTTGTGATTATTCATCGAGTTATTGACTAGGAAATTGGAAGAATAGAAATGGAAAAAATGTTAATACATTTTCCCACTTGCAACATATTATTTAAATTGTTATAACTTTTGTTCTAATCAAGGTAAGTTATTTCTGTTAATGCCAAATTAAAGTTAGATAAGGAAAGATCGACCTGTGATATTAATGATCAAATTCGGTGATTGGTTTTTATGATACAGAGTGTTAAAGTTAATGAAGCATTTTTGGGATATTTTTTTTTATTACTTAGTTTTTGAAGAGCTATAACTTTTTTGTTAAATAATATAAACAAATTTTGTTAAAATTACCAGAAAGAGAAATAAATATGCTTCATTATGGCGTAAACATGAGCATTTTGTTGTAATTATTCATCGAGTTATTGACTAGGAAATTGCAAGAATAGAAATGGAAGAAATGTTAATACATTTTCCGCCTTGCAACATATTATTTAAATTGTTATAACGTTTGTTCTAATGAAGGTAAGTTATTTCTGTTAATGCCAAATTAAAGCCAGATAAGGTACTCATCAGTGCCTCTGAAGTTTAATATTATATCTCTAATATATAAAAAGTTATGTGGCTGTAAATATCAGATTCACATTTAAAAATTCGGATCATGCAATCAAAACTAATTAATTAAGTTCAACCCGTACTTAAACTTCTCTCCATACAAAAAAAATACTAGTTATAAAGGAAGTCTTGTTGAATAAGACAAAGTTAACTGCGTCAAATAATCTTTAATAGTTCCGGAGATATTAATATATAAAGTTTGACTAATTTTTGACGGGTTTAAAGTAATTGAACAACGTTAAGTCGTTCGCGCAAGCGCAGAACACGTCTGTGAAACAAGCAGGGGCGAAAATCACACTCGGAAACTTCCAAAAATGCCGAAACGCTTTCATTGTGCCTTTATTAATCATATGCTTCGCAATCATATACCAAAAACATGAAAAATACCAAAAAAACATTAGAGTACTTAAAACATTACTTAAACATTACGCAAAACGTCCATTATAAAAATATGTCTCAATAAATCTTACGGTTGTGCTCCTAGTGGGTAATACAAAACGAACTCGAAAGACAAAAATAAACCTTTAACTTTAAATTAATACTTTAAATTAATTTTAACATTAAAACACTGATTAAACATTAATTAATTAAAGAAAAAACGTTAATAAGTAATCGGGCGCATTTCTCATTAAACAGTTGTATGTGTATTTGATTCATTTTTTTTCATCATTCTTTTTTTTTAACTTTATTCAAGACGCTGCTTAAGTCCTACTTAAGTCCTACTCAAGTCAAGTCACTTAAGTACAATTTCAATTCTCAATTTCCATTTTAATTTTACAATTTCAATCCTTCGATACTCCTCGTCCTCTTCGTTAAATAATCTTCTCCTTCTTCGATCCTTGTCTCTTCTTCGTGATTCCATCTTCTTCTGCTTCTTCCTGTTCTTCAGCTTCTGTTGTTGTCTCAATATATTCTTAATAACTAAATTCCTTACAGCTAAATGTCTCATTTCGCTTCGTTGCTCTTTGTTGCGTGTCGTTGTGATTTGTTATTTCATTCATGTGCATCGGGTAGATCATATTCTATCATTCATGTATGGTTGGCTGCCGCATTTAACTTAAAACTTAACCTTTAACCGTTATCTTTAACCTTACTTTCAGTACATTCTGGGGGTGATTGTGTCCTCGTTCCTATTCCAGACCATTGTCAGTTATTTATTATCAATGACGCGTGTGTATTACATTTGTTTTCAGTTATATTTTTGTGTTATTTTTTAACTTTTACGATTTTTTTGTATTTTTTGTCATTTTTGACGTTTTTTTTCAATTAATTTGGTATCGTGCATAAGGAAATTTGTTATTGGTTAAATATATTGATGATTAGTCCCCGAGGGATGATTTGGTGATGTGTAGTCTTGTAGATTGATCAATTTTAAGGATTTTTTTTCTTCGAATTTTCAAATTATTAAAATTTTTGTACCTAACTTAAAATTTTCGGTGGTGATAATTAGTTCTTGGTGCTTGCTCAATTTTCCAAACCTATTATTTGAAATTTTCGGCTTCATCTTTTATTTCAAGGGTGGTTTGTTAGGGGTAGTTTTTTAAAAAAGCATAAAAACTGCGACACTTGTTGCCTCTCTCTGCTCCTCTGTTATTTTCACGGTTTTTTTCGACCAAATGATTTTTCACCCTGCGCGCGCGCGGTTTTAAGGGTTGTTGTTGATTTCGTTTTCCCCTCGGATTGCCTTGCGCGCCGCACCTTCCGCTCCTCTCTCGCACTCCCGGTTTTTTGCGCTTTGCTCGTTTGGGTTCGGTTCGGCTAATTTTTTAATTGGGGGTTGTTGCGGAAAAATCCGAAAGGGTGAAAACGCGTGCCGCTCGCGTTAATTGAGGCAATTTCGAAGTTGATTAAGCGCGCGCTTAATTGAAACGAGCTTTTTTCCCAACTGCGTTTAAAGACTTTTAATATTTTCATCCCTTAACTCGCGGTGGTGGGTTTTTTGCCAATGTAATTTCGCGTAATTTGAATTAATTCTAAACAGTTTATTCGTGTGCAGATTTCTTTTTTACTTTTGGGTGTAGCTGATGCGCTGATGTGAAGGGTTAATTAGAAGGGATGAAAAACGTAATTCTGTGTTTCAGTAGCAAAGTTACGAAAAAGTGTCCAGGATTAAATCGGACTGTTTATCTCACTTCACATTTTTGTTTTGCGAGTCGGGGTACATTTCAACCCCTAAATTTGATTGCGACTAATTTCGTAATATTTATTTTATATGACTTTTGAGCGATCAAACATAATTTTCCGTCACACTTTCTGCGAATTTCTATACTGTTCGGTTGCTCGAGGGGCGGTCCTGAACGAGGGGTGGTTTTGAACAATTTAAGATTCATGGAATTAAATATGAGCTCGTTTATAATTCACGCGTCCTCATTCCAATTAACAAAGTCTGCGGCTTCTTAGCCTAACAAATTTGTCGTTTAGGGGGTGCTTTTTTTAATGGAAATATTCGTCGAAAAAGAATTCCGGAAAAACTCAACAGGTTTCCCGTTTAGTCATTCGCACCCTTTTCGCGTTGTGATTTTTTGCGGCTTGTTGCTCCACGGGGTTGCTCAGCGCCAGGGGTGCGTTTTTCCTGCGGCGGGGTAAATTTTTAGCGGTCGCCATTTCACGCACAATAAACTTTATCGTTTTGTTTGCCCGGTTTTCACTCTGTTTGGCGTTTTTTACGATTTGATGATTTTCATCCCTCGGAGAGGGATTGCGAAGCGAAATTGTTCGAAATTATCAGAAGCGATATGTTCTCGGCATTTGTTTTTGTAATGAACGATGGTGGATGTTAATAAAATTTTGTTTATAACGTTTTGTGTTGTGTTGTAATTCAAGGGTGGTTTTTGAGCGCGAGGGGTTGAAAGTATGAAATATTCGGTGGAAATCACGGCGCGTAATTAATGGGCAAAGTCGGCGTGTGCCTCGTTGTTATTTTCTGCGAACGGTGCGTCGAGGGGGTGGCTAGAGGGTGCACGGCGGCGGTTGGGGGGCGGCAAACGACGTCTTGAGAACAAGTAGCGGCGCGGAAACCCCGGCTTGATGTAATTTATGAGTCGGAAAACTTGAACACGTTACAAATTACGAATTACGTTTGAGAAATTTTCACTTATGGGGGGATGAAATTTGCGAGGGGTTGAAAAAGACCAAATGTTATAAACAAACGAGAATTTGTTGGGTGTGCGCTCGACTGGGAATTTTTACGGTCCTACTCTTTTGAGCGTTGGGGGATGTCTTTCCGCACCCCTGAATTTTGCAAAAATCGTGTTTTGTGCGGCTGGAGCGGGGTGCTCGAGAGAATGGAGGGCGAAATTCCAGCAATCATTGATTTCTTACGACGACGCGCACGGCTTGACGGCAACGGCGGCGGCGGCGGCGGCGGCGGAGGCGGCGTGCAGGCCACTCCCTTTGCGACGCTCGCGCGCCACGTTTCTTCGCCATATTTTCCTCCCCGCCCGCGCTCGAAGAAAAAGAGGGAAGACGCCCGCGCCGCGCCGCCCCACCACGCACACGCGCCGCACACCCACCCCACCTTGCCGCCGCTCTCTCACAAAACGCGTCGTAAAAAGCGGCGCTGCGGCGCGCACGACGAAGGAGCGAAGCGGCGAAGGAAACGGAGGAAAACCATCGACCGCCAGCCGCGGCGGCGGCGAGGGGCGGCGGCGGCGGAAGGGGGAGCGTAGCGCGTTGCCGGGGAAATATGCGAAATAAGGAAAAGAAGAGAGCGAAGAACGGCGGCCGGGCAAGGCGAAGGGGCGCACCTTTGCTCGGAGGCGGCGGCGAGCGCGAACCCCTTTGTTTCCACGCTCTGTGCGGTCCGGTTTTACATTTTTGTTTCATATCCTGCACGGTTTCGCGAAATGATGAAAACTACCCAAAATCGTCCTGAAATTTTCACGGCGTCCTGATTATCCTGAATTTTCACAATTTTCATTCAGAGTTAAATTTCCACTGAACAAACAACCAAAGAACTAAACATTTTTGTTAAACGAAAAGCCGTTATCCTTATTTTTCTTTACGCATCCTGAATTTTCCACAATCATCCTCGATTTCCCAAAAATCGGTCAAAATTGATCAATCTATCAAATCCTTGTACTGCGAAATGGTATCATCGTTCCTATTTCAATTTCTTGTCATTATCCTTAGTGTTTTCGCTTGAATTTTGAAATTTCCCTTAATCTATCATTTTCTATTTGAACATTTTCTTTTAGTCCTTTTTATAATTTCCTGCGTTTCGTTCGTTGCCGACCGCGTACCTTGTAATTTGGCTCCTCCAAGGACAATTCCAATCCTCCCGTACACTTCATCGTGATTATGCTTGACAATTTCCACGTAAATTTGCGTTTTGTCCTTGCAGACTTTTGCTTCCTCTGTTTCCTTATTATTTCATATCTTGTGTGTGTTCGTGTGTGTCCTCTTTGTTGATTTACGGTTCCAATGTTAAACTGTCGTGAGCCCGTCCTCTGCCCGTCCTTCCGAATCCTTCTAATCCTTGTTCGAAGTTGTGTTTGTTGAAAAAGCGATTTTTTATGCTAAAAGTGTTGAAATTAGTGCAATTCATAACGGATTTTTATCGTTTAAACGTCATATTAAGCAGAAAGACTTACTTTATAGTTCAGGATAATTGATTTTCCAAAATTTGATCATTTCTTTGTTGTTTTGATGTGTTTTGTTGGCCCTGAAACAATGGAATTGAAAATTATTAAGACGTGTTTTGTACTAAATTATTAATTAAGGGTAGGTTCACGATAAGGAATATATACATTATATACATCGTATGAAAGGCAATTTAATTGGCTATAGTAATTTATTAAGAAGAAATTTTAATTCTATATATGTAATGAATTACTAATTAATTAAAATTGTAAAGCAAATTTTTCCAGAATCTTCAATCTCATTTAGTCTCTATTTAATTGCAATTTATAGCAATTGAAAGAAACACCCTGTAGACATGTTATATATCAATTTAAAGAGAATTTAATCGTCTTTATATATGTTTCCGTTTCATAAAATGATTCCACACTTACAAACAATAAAATCGGAAAAAACAAAACAAAAAATCTGAAATCTATAATCTTCCACACTAATGTATCTCTTAAACAGTTTAGATTCTCTAATTTATCATCTTTTACGATGCGTTTTAATACTATATAGGAGAACGGATGCCCTGCACGGTCGGGAAATTCGCGGATTCAATTCGATGGAAGTTCTTAGAAGTAAAACGGGGCGGAGGCGCCGCGCGGGCACGGCGAATAGTATAAACAATAATAAAACGTTATGGCCGCTACGGTCCTTCTCGCGAGGCGCCTTCCGCCATATTCCTTGATGTGCTGCGTATAATTTTGTTCTCGTGGCGTATTTACTTAAATAATGGCGCAGCACTTAAAATTTCAGTTCGCATTTTCGTTTTACTGCCGCGCTCGCTGCTCGAAAACCGAAACGCTCAAGCAGGGGATGGAATAGGAGCACGGGCGGAAGTACTGGCAGCAAAGTTCAATGTTAAGACATTCAATTTTCGAGCGTTTGTGCGTTTCATCGTTATTATTTCAGAAGGTTTTCGAATTTTGGAAGGGGGAGTTTTGTTGAGAGAAGAAAGTCGTTTCAGATAATTAGTAATAACTTTTTAACTAAGCATGGCATACTTACAGTTTAAACGTATAATGAAAGAAGGTTAAAGAGTCTATAATTTGGTATATAATTTCTATGATTTTTCAATTTTTTTATTCCAGTAATATATTGTTGAAATTGGTAGTTGCTTTTTTTCTTGACTAAAAACTGCGTTGAAATAATTATTAATAACTTTTAGGACAAAAGAGATATTTCCAAAACATAGACCCAATCTCTTAGGTTATTACATTGTCTTTCAATTGGTATATATAACGATTTATTTGTTTAGTTTTTTGGTGCATTAAACAAAGACTAAATTTGACTTAAATTTGACTTAAAAACCTATGCAATGTGGATGTGAGTTGTTGTACATTTTTATTTATAACTTTTTCAATCTTAACTGCATCTTTAAAAACTCTATACAGTATTAAAGTCAATAAAATTCTCTAGCTTATCGATATCCTTATCAATGTCCTGCTTTTAGGTCCTGAATTATATGAGCTCCTGAATATGAAGCTCGACTAAAAAAAGCGGCGCTGGAAACTAAAACAAAAACGATTCCAATTTAAACTTTTGTTATCCCAAGCGTTGTTATTCCAATCTAAAGGAACTCGCCGAGAGTTTTCCAAACATCCCCCGCGCCCCATCCCCGGCCGTAATGCCTGCTGCCGGGTGTGGCGGCGGCGGAAACGCTGGCGTGCGTGTTGTTTTGATTTAACGACGTCGGCAGGCGGCGGCGAACGTGTTCGTCTGCCTGCGTACGCGCGCATAAAGACACCCCTTTAAAATTCCTTGAAGCAGTAAAACTAAAACGCGCGCGCGGGAAAAGCGGAAAGTTCGCCGCCGCACCCCCCAGCGCCGGCTTACGCAAACAAAACCGACCAAGATCAAATTTAGGAATTAAAGGAGAGCGCCGGCGACGGCAGCGACGACGGCGGCGAAAGTGGAGAGCGGAGAGGCAGCGGAGAAAAGGGTGGCTGCTCCGGGAAGGAGGGCGGCTGACTTTAATTGTAAATTATAGTCGAACTGCGCGAGATATTAACTTCCAAATCGTTTAATTGGATGGATTCGAGAATGGCGGAAACTTCAAGATGCAAAATTACAGCATGAATTATTCAACGGAATTATTTTTGCTTCTTAATTGGCTTCTAACTTTACGAACCTTAATTAGATTTGCCGCGTACCTATCTCATTTTAAAGTTTGGTTCCTGCTCTATCCATAGATGTGATTTGTTTGCTTAATTAATGATATTCTATTCCAGAAATTATTTGAAGAACATTTTATTTAAAATTCATTGAACATTTTTCTCTTTTTAAAACACCCTGTAACTTGTTAACGAAATGTGCCACGTAGATATAGTAAATGTGGTTAGACAACTAATTAGATTTTCTTTAAATTGATCTATAAGTTGTTGTTGTTTATCGAAGTATAGTGTACAATATTAATTAGTAAACTCAATATTTCAATAATTGTTCACAAACAGCGTTTTACGCTTCACCAATTCTCGGTATATATCTGTGAATAACTGCTAAACTAAGCCAAGTACGATTTTCAATAAAATATTATTGGATTGATAATTTAATAAGCTATCATATGATGTATAAGAGTATATGTTTAAATAAATAGAACCTCACTTAAATAAATAAATAAACCCTCGTTGCGTAATCAGCAAATAATTTCCTCCAAATTTAAACAGCGATAACAATTTTGTCCCTGAATAAAATACATCCCTTTAAATTTATTTTTATAGCGCAGTTCACCCTCTACAAAATGGTATATAGTTTATTCCGAATGCCTAATCCGAATCAACAGAAATAATTCATTTCCAAACCCGATGCGTTTCTTTGAACCTTTTTCTTTCATCTCTTCGAGCTTATTTCCACTCTACCAAACACAGCGACCCTTCGCGCTTCAAAATGGCGGTGCTTTTGTCATTTTCTTACCCTCGAGGTTGTAATAAGACACCCCAAGTGCATCCTCCCTCCATGCCACGCCGCGCACAACCCTTGCCCCGTTTGTGCGATCACGTTTGCGCCCATTCTTTGTTCGTTTTCTTACCTAAAGCGACCCTTAAAATTACAACCCTTTTCGGCATTCGCTACCCTCCGGTGCGGGCCACGCGTTCCCCATTTTCTCTCGTTTCTTATCTGCACCCTTCGGCCCTATCTTTTCCCGACAGACGTAAGAATGTTATTTATTTTCCAGCATTAAACATCGCCCAAGGAGGGTTGACGCGCAATGCGGCACGTCAGACGTCGGGCTTTAGCGGGGGTTGCTTTTTAAGGGTGGCGTTGTAAAGTCGAGGGTGGTTTTCGCGTTTACGGGCGCACGTCGGCGTCGTATTCTTGACGGCGGCATAAAAGACGTAAGTAAAAGCCTTGCCGTCGTGATTTCCACATTAAGGGATGAAATCTTTTAATGGCGACGCTCGCGAGATCGTTAAGAGTGCTTAAGACATTCTAACAATGACGAACAGCGAGGGAGTTTTAATGGAAAGTTTAAATTATTGCTCTGAGTTTCTCAACATTTTGCTTTTGAGTTTCAACCCTTCTAACTCCAAAGATAATTATTAAAAAACTTAGGAAATAACTGCATGTTATAGTAAATTTAATTGACTTTCATTTGATATATAAATAGTTATTGTTTTATTAATGTGTAAATAGTTATAATTGGAATCAGTTTGAAAGACAATTTAGATGAAGAAAAACTACCCCTTTGTTTAAGCCTATATAACGTCGGTACTGAAAGAGGTATTATAAAAAACCAATTAGATTTATAGAGATAATATATCTGGCTATGCAGTGATCTAGACTTTCTTTTAATATTATTATTAGTACTGGAGTTATTAATATTTATGTGATGCATTGCATAAAATTGAAACAATAAAAGTGGGAAAACATTCTTTGACGTTTATAGTTCCATAACTCATAGTCAGAATATCGTCCTAGATACTTTTTTATATTACTTCGATGGAGAATTTAATTGGCTTTAATTTAATATATAGTTTGTTAAGATCCAATAAAAATTACGCGCGGTATGGCCGAAAATGCGGAGCAAAGTTCGGCGAATAACAAAATGTTTAATGTTTAGCACGAGCGTTGAGATTGCGTGAATAAAAGCGTGTCGTTTCGCCGCCATCGACGTCCCCGCCGCCGAGGATGATGAATAAGTAAGTAAAACTCGAGTAAAACTTGCCTAGCGGCGGCGGCGGCAGCGCCCGCCTCTCGCAGTGCTCAAATTTTAATTAGTTTTGCGCTCGTTTGCGCGTCCCGTCGCCGCGCGATATTCCCGCGTATAAAGATGAAGAACTGGAAGAGCTCGCCGCCTCCGCCGCGCCGCCTCCACGGGCGCAACGCAGAAAACAACTTGGCGCTAAACTTTGCTAATATCAGAACGGAAATTAAAAGATAAGAAAATAACGACAGCGCGCTTCTCGGAGGCGGCGCCGTTAGCGCGCGCACACGCGCGCTCGCGCGCAGCCGCCCCTCGTGCGCCGCGGCGAGGTGGCGCCAGCCGAGGCAAACAAGGGCTTCTTCTGGAACTTTTGGTCTCGCGTGATGGAAGACGACTTTGCTCCGGCATCATTTCTCAAGCTTCAAATTTAAACTTTCCGCCGCCCCCGACGACGCCGCGCGCGCGGGATGACGTACAAAGTTTTATGAAGTTGCCGCCGGAGGTTGAAAGTTGCATCAAGTTACTTATTATTTTTGGATGATGCGCAACGTGCGCGCGCCCCCGTTCGAGACTTAAACTTTGCTCGTTGCGCAGAAAATTGCATATTTGCACCTATCATTGTTAATAACTTCCGAACCACTTTACATATTTTAATTATCTATACCTTATATGAAAGAGCATTTAATTTACTTTCATTTGCTATATAAAAGGCATTACTTTTCATATTTTCAGGATAAGTTATCTGACGTTGAATCAAACGTGTCATATTTTCGAGAATAAAATATTTAGTCAATTTTAATAACTAATAACTAATTAGCGAATTGTGATTTTTACTTTATTTGAAAACAATTTGATAGCAAATCTATCTGGCTATTAAACAGTGTATATATTTCTTAAATTACTTTTATACTTAATGGTTATATTAATTGTTAAATAGAAAAAGTCATTTTTCTATCTAAAAAACTACCCTCATGTTCAACTCCCCATAACTTTCGTCCATATTAATCGAAATATTCGTTTTTGACATGGTAGAAAGAACAATTTACTGGTCTATCGAACGATGTCCTTTGCTTGTTTCACGAACAAACGGTTCGTGTGCTAGCGAGCAGTTTTTAAATCATTGCGCCATCGAGTTAATTAAGAGCATCGCAGCTCGTCAAACAAAGTCGTCTGTTTCTCGGAGTTCCTTCGGCAAAGTTAAAAGCGGCGGCGGCTTTGTGCGGCGCTCGGTCGTCGAAAATTGAAAGGAAAGAGACGCGGGGCGGCAGTCTTTGTATTGTTCGCCGCCGCCGCCGACGACGACGACGGCGACGTCGTCTTCGCGCAGTCCTCGGCGAATTTCTTTGAGGCGCGGAAACTCACGAACGAGTAATTGTCGTTTTCTATATTGCGCGCATATATTACACGCACACGCCGCCGCAGACGCCGCCGCCGACCGGCTACACGCGGCGCAAGTTGATTGCAAAGTAAGTTCGCGCACAAGGCGAAGGAATACACGCTCCAGTTGCCTTTAAAATGGATTCTCATTAATCAATGACATCATTAAGATAATTACGTGGAGACGTTGCTCAGCAGACGACGTCAACTTGCCGTTATTCGGAGACAGAACATCTCTATGATAAAGACGCTTTTTTACTCTCAGAGCATTCAATCCTGCTAACGATATTTAGGAAATAAGTGTTTTAGGGCATTCAATTAATAAATAATACAAAAAGTTATACATTAGTGGAAATATTATTAAATTATCTTTCAGATATCGTTATGTATATATTTATAGCGTACATTTTACGTAAATTATTGATGGTAAAAGTTTGGTTAGGTTTTATAATTTTTCATGCTGATTCCATAGTATTCTTCATGTTTAATGACAAGTATTTATAGTTTGTTAAGTAGTTTCTACAACACCCTGTATGTCATTTAAAAGATAATTTAATTGGCTATCGGTGTGTCTTTAGATATTGTTGCTAGCTATAAGTCTTTAAAAGTTATTAATTATTTTATAAGGAAAGTCATTCTCGTCATCGTTTCCATCTACAAACTGACTCCTTTGGAATATTAATTATTTTCACAGGATTAGCTACGGGCTAGTACTACAAATTATATATCAATGAAAAGGCAATAAAATTATCTATTTTCATCCTATTGATATATATTTGTATAATTGTTTGTGAGTGAATTACGATTGATTAAACTTGCACCTTTTAGGATTCGGTATTATTTCCTTTTAATGAACAGCCTCCATCTTTAATATCAAATATCTCTATGTACATAGATACTTTCTGTATTATTCTATATATCAATTTAAAGATAATTTTTCTGGCTTTCAAAATGTTTCTTAAAATTCTTACTTACTGAAAAACTGTAAATGCTATTAATTATATAACGAGAAAAGACGTTCTATCAACAAATTTTCTTTTAGATTAAATATCTCCTACAAAAGTTAACACAACTGAAACACCTTATACATCATTAGAAACTGGATAAGGATGGCCATAATTTGGCGTTTAAATAATTGAAATATCTTAATCGGTTTAGCCGCAATTAGAAAATAAAACTGGCGCGGCCGAAATTAATTTTGCCAATTTTCATTAAACGATGAAATTCGCTTGATTTAATCCGCGCCCGACGCTGGCAGGCATCGCTGGATATCCGTCTTATTATCCTCATTATTAGACGCTTCGAAATTGACGCGGAAAATGTTCTATAAATGGCGTCATAACGCGATCCGGCGAGTCTTACGGCGGCGCGCATGAAATATTTGTGCAAGTCGAGTCGGAAAATAAAGGGGGAAATGAAAAGCGATTCGTTCGTTTCGAGAGACGCACCGACACACACACGCACACGTTGCCCGGGTAGACAGAAGTAGAGAAAGGCGCGGGAACGCCGAAGGGTGGAATGAGGCGGCGCTGGGGTGGCGAGAAATAAGAGAACGATGATGGCGAACGAACAGAACGCGCCGAGCGAACGTCGCTCGGCACGAGCGGAAACGAAAAGCGTCTCGCGTATCGATTAAATATTAATTTCGTTTTAAGGCCGAGGCAGGCTTTTAAAGAGGGTGGCGTATTCCTCCAGGCGCAGGGAACAGCCCTGCCATTGCTGCGACTAGATGCGTATTTATTTCGAGATGGAGAAAATATTTCCGAATGAATATTTAAGAAAAGCGCCGAAAACTCGATCTAAGAATAATTGTACAATATTGTAATATACATCATTTGAAAGATAATTTTATTGACTTTCAGACGGTTTTTATAGGAAACAATTATCTTCTAGAGTTCAAGAGTTATTGACGATAGTAATGGGAAAATCATAAAATATTGTATGAAAAAAATCCAGAAATATCTTTGAGTTATAACAAGTAATAACTCCCGTAATTCTTAAGATATTTAAATTATCTTTGCACTCGTTTATAGATTATTAAGTGCTCTTTTAAACAGTATATATACTATTACATGTAGTCATGTAACATAACCTCAATCTAACCTCAAACTTTGCCACTACTTTTAAAGATTGAAAACAGCACAAATCAATTTCAAATGTTTATAACTTTCTCAATTTTGCATATTTCCAGATAGTTTAAACTTCTAGTAATGCCCAATTAAATCCTCCGTTAACTGGTATATAACTTATTTCAAATTTCTCCGGTTAAATACTAGTTACGCCCGACTGAAGTAAAAACAATTTAAAACCCAATTAGACTCGAGGCGGGAGCGAATGCGTAGCGAATGTGGATAAATAATTCATTCCGGAGGCAAATAGAACAAGTTCGCAAATTGCCGCCGCTTGAGACGTAGCCGGCGCGCAGGTTTTTGGCGAAAATTGAATTCGCGCGAATTTAAGACGCGCGTTCCGAATGCGAGGCACGAATGCGCGCGCGCTCGCGTCTCTTATTGTCACTTTGTGTATATATTTGTCGAACGTGTTCGTCGGGGGCGGCGGCGGCGGCGGCGTCTTTCAATTTGTCCCTTTTATAGGCGCGCGCGCGCCCCGGCGGCGGCGAAGACGCTCGCTCGCGCGCGCCCAAAATGTATGCACCTTTTACCTTCGCCTCTCGTCTCCATTTTCATGATGGGTTTTCCCCGACGGCGGCAACCGCGGCGGCTTCGCCGATTGTGGATGCCGCGCACGCCTCTTTTACAAATTGTTTAATCAAATCGAGTGCTGCACCCTTGCCGCGTGTCTATCAACAATGTAGTTCTTAAGATTACGCCTGGAAATTTCATGAATCCGTAATTCGTGATCGTTTTGTTAATAACCTTTTAACTATTAATGATTATTACAAAATTTAAAAACACTTTAGTAGATAATTAAATTATCTTTAAACTGATATATAACAAGTTGTCTTGGTATTAATATATTTGGTAGATATTCTTTGTCAAAGTCGCAAGACGTTTTTTTCATTTTTAGTAAAAAAGTAACAGAACTTGTTAAATTGTTAATAACTTTTTAAAGGAATGAGATATTTTACTGTAGTAAAAGGATTTTTCTAGCCTGTTAATTCCGCTTTAATATGATATATAACATGATTAGGTTGTATTTATGAATATGGAGTTATTGCTTATTAAATTTGCTTAAACAATTTCATTTCTCCAAATTCCCATGAAAAACACATAATTTTTCATTGTGAATAACTTTTTACTAAGGCTAGGTATTATTCTGATAAGAACTTCGTCTGAAAGCTAAATAAACGCTCTTTCTAACAATATATAAAATTATACAAAAGTCTTTCTAAAACTGTCCAATATTTGTTGTCAAAATTGATCGAACAAAAACTTCATTCTTTTTGGATTGCGCTTCACAATTCTCTGTTTCTAACCTAAAATCCAAGTCGGTTACAGTTAAAGCACGACCCGGGGGCGGCGTAGTGGGGGCACGGCACTTCGGCGAAGTCGCAACGCGAGGTTCTTATCTCGCGTCGCAACTCCCGTGAGTATTTAAATACGAAGACGTGAGCGCGCCCGGAATCGTCGTTTTCTAACGTGTTTTGCCGTTCGCCGCCTCCCGGCCCGCCGGAAAACACGTCCCCCGGCGCGCCGGCGAACGGCGCGCGCGGCCGCAGACCGTTTGATAACGTCACGCGGATTCATGCTCGCCTCTCTTGAGGGACTTTGCGGCGCGCCGCCTCCGAGCACGGCCGAAACTTACAATAGTTGCCGTTATTCGCGCATCAATTACGATCGCGCGGCGGCGATTACGCGACGCGAAAGTCGCCCGCTAAGAATTGCGCATGACTGCGATCCTATCGCCGCCGCCGCCGCCGAACAATAACGACGCCGCGCCGCACGTACGTCGTTTATCTTGGGAAATCGTTGCCGCCGCGCGAAACTAAACCGAAATTAATTAATTAGATCGGCGGGGCGGCGCGCGCGCGCGAGTGTCACCGCGCTCGAGGCGGGGGCGGCCGATGGGGCGGAAAATCGAGCGTCTCAAGAAAATCGAAAGGCAAGCGCACAACGTCGTCATAATTAATGCAATAATCTCGTATATTAAAAGCGCCGCCGCCGCCGCAACCTCATCTAATCATCGAGGAACGAGAGCCGACCCGCTCGAGCGCGGGGGCGGCAAATTTTGATCTTGTTAGCGAATTTTAATGCACATTATTGTTTAATGCGCTAGAAAATTAATGCGGTTTAAGAAAATCTTTTCCACTCGTCCAATATAGCAAGAAACAAAAAACCACCCCTGGAATGCTTTGAAGTTCTCCTCGTTTCCTAGTCCTGGTTATCTTCTTGGTGCTTTTCGGCAACCCCTGGAAACACCCCTTGCTTAAGGGCGCGGGGTTGCGGGGCACGAATTGCAAGATCACGCGACGCGTCGAATCAGGCGAATTGCGAATCGAATTTGTTCGCACTTCGGCAAGAAAAGAAGGAGTTCAAGAGCGGCGGATGAAGTTGTGGAGGCGATGAAGATGACGACGAGGATGAGGCGCGCTGATTGTCTGGATACGCGCAAACGAGTTGCAGGAATATTTCGCATTGCTGCGGGCGACGTTGTCGCGCGAGCTTTGTTTGTGCTTTTGTTCCGGAACATGGGAATTCCATTAGAATTTCGTCGAAACAATTTTTTCCAATTTTCATATAATCTTTCAGTTTTTGTTTTTTGTTGTTTGATCGTTGTGCCTTTAATAGTTTCCGAATTATAAAGGAAAATGTAAGCACTTTGCGAAGCGTAACTTTTTTCCTATGTATTAAGATAGCGTGGATGCGCCGGGCTCTCAAGCGCTCCTCCATAAGCGCTGACTTCAAAGCGATGTTTGAGCATTTTTGCCGTAAATGAGATGTTAAGATGGCAAGGAAAGGAAATTTGCTCGTGCCACAATGAGCACGGTTCCCTCATTTACACCCCGCTCATTTCCGCGCCGAGCACACGCTAACACATCTTTTGCTATTTTGCGTCGCACGCTGCCTTACGTCACATCCGTTTTTCCTTTGAGACGCCAAGACAAAGCGCGGAGCTTTGACGACATCCAAGAAACCCGAAGACAAAGAACTTCCAGTCCATTGACGTGTAAGGAAAGAAGCTAGAAAAGCTCCGAAAGCTCCCAAAGCTCCTTCAGTGCGATTATTTGCGCCGAATGTTTTTCATCTTGGAGGACTCCGCAGAAGCCGTAATCTTACCGACTAAAAGCTCCGCGCGGCGCGTAAGAATAAAGCTCCCCGTAATATTTGCTCGCGCTGGCGATGGCGGCGGCGGCGGCGGCGGCGGCGCGCTCGACGTCGTCGGAAACTTTCCGGCTTTCGCGCGCCGGCAAAATAAACAGTAATTTCCTTACCAAATTACCCCGTGGCTGCGACTGCGACTTATTTGCGCTGCCGGCGAATTTTCTCCCGACCGGCAGCCAACTAGCGCTCCGCCGACTTCTTACGCCGCTTTCCCCGGCTCCCGCCGGCGCATTACCGCGCGCTGCCGGATTCAGAAAATTACTGTGTATTTTGCTCCGAGTTTAAAGTTTCCCTTAACCAAAACCTCCCGCGCTCGCTTCGTCTTGATTTACTCGTCGAAAGACAAACATTTGTGAAGGCGCAAAGTTGGAATATCAAAATATTACCCTACATAAATACCAACCGCAGTGAATTATGACAGGGGTCATTAGAAAATTTAATTATTTGGAGAATTTTAGAATTTGTTTGGTTACAATCGGCCGAGAACTTCAGGAGTTATGGAGTTTTAAAGAAAAATGTGTGATGGCCGAACGTGCGCGATGCGTCGGCGCGGTAGCGCACACCCGTGCGGCGTGATGCACCGCGCATGCGCACTAGCGCACAATTTACCTACCCGCAAAATATCAACTTTAAACCTTGATAACTCCCAAACTAATCGATGGATTTTAACCGGGAAAACGTCAAAATGTACTCACGTTAGTTTTCCTATTAATTCGTCCAAATTTTCAAAGTTTAGTAGTGCTTGACTTGGTTGATATGGCAACCCAGAATGGAATTTTCTTCTTCTTCAACTTGTGCCACTCTTCGACACAGAACTTCTCGGCGTTGATGTTAAGAAGTTAGAAGATGTTACCTTGGAAGAACGCGAGCACGGACTGACCACTCTCTGACCGATCGGCGAGCCATCCGCGTTTCGTCGGCGGGGCGAAAAACGTGTTTTGAAAAACTCGAAATTCCACTTCTCATATCCGCGCGCATATCCTCGAGTGACCGCTGTCCTCGGCGCGCATTCCGAAGGGGGTAGCGCGCCGACCACCCCTAAGGAAGCCTTGGGAATCTCGCGGCGCAAACAGGTTTCGACTGACCATCGCTCCGAGGCCTCAACGGACGACAAACAGGTTTCGTTTTTTACGCCGCGCGAAATTACGACATTATTCTAACTCAAGGGTGGTTAATTAGATGACATGCGTGTGCCCGCCTAACAATCGAAACAAATTGTGGAGCTTCCCGGTTTTAATAGTTTAAAACAGTTTTAAATTGAATCGAATTGTTTTCGCGCTTTTTGTCGATTTTTTTCCACTCGCAGTTGATTAAAAATGAAACGCGTGACGTTCCAACTCGTTAGGCGAGTAATTCAACTAAAATTCGTAGTGGTGCGACGGTGACGTATTTCCAAATTGAATAATTGCTATTTTATGTTTCCATTTGCTCTAAATTATTCTATAGTTATTTTTATCGGGATTATTTTGTGCAAAACTGGCGCGAACAAAAACCAACTTTAATCGACAAAAATACTACTGAAGTTTGATAATTTATTCTGATTGCACTAATGGAGCGATTTTGACAAGTGATATATCATATTATAGGGAATTTATTACTCTTTTAGATATATATTTTTTATTGTTTATAGTTTTGTAAATAAGTGAGTTATAAGTTGATATGTCGAGCAATACAGAAATGAAAAAAATGAAACTAAAAAAGAGATATTGTTCTAATTTATAATTAATTACGTCTAGACTAATTATGCAACCAAACTAAGGTATACGTCAGATAAATTGAAATTTAACCCTCTCTTAAAATATGATTTTCTGTGGCAAATGTCTTAAATAGTTTAAACATTATCACAAAAAAACTGAAGCAGTAATTTGAAAACTTCAAATCGTCTCATTCCGTTTTCATTTTCGTTACATTTCGGCCGTCCCCAATGAAAATTCCGTCTTTAAAAACTTCGAAATGTTTAACTGGAACGCTCATTGTTGTCGTCAGGGCAATTTGTCGCCCGCTTCGGGCAACAAATTGCCGCAAATTTTCAATTGTCACCCGGAGACTTCCGGCGACGCGCGGCGCGGCATAAAAGTGTCCGGAAAAGGCGCCGCGAGTGCGAACACGTGTTTTTCGCATTTAAATAATGAAAACTAATTAGCGCGCGCCGGCGTCCAGCGGTGTCCGGCGTCGCGACGCCGCGAGTCAGCCCGCCGGCCAGCGCGCGCGCGCGCCACCCTTGTAAGTGACCGCACGAGCGACACCAAACGGGAGCGGAACCGGCGCCCTGGGCGCATTCTATTGCGGAATACAAAACGGGAATATTAAGGGTAACAAGCTGGTCGTTTTCGATCTAGAACGTCGAGTTTTTCTAACAAATAGGTACAGATTTGAAGTAAAAATTCGTTGTTTAGTAGACAATTGATTGGTTTTAAGGGTCATTCTTCATTCGCACAAGGGTTGTTATATATTAGGGAAAAGTAGTATACATCGTCGTCATTCTAGCGTTTAGTTTGTTTAAATATATTATTTTGTTCAAAAGTTACAAAGGGTTTAATTTGGAAATAAAATTTTTATGTGGACGTTGAAAATGTTTGATTTTAGTAATTAATTACACGAAAACTAATTACCCGATTGTAATATACTAAACACATTTTTAAAGACAATGTATGTGACTTTCTAGTAAATTTTCTTCTAAGTCCGTATCTTTGAATCTTTAGAAATTACATCCAACTTTCTAAAATGAAATTACAACAAATTCTAGTCCTACAAGTTTAGTAATTAATTATGAACGAACTTATTGGCCGAATTTAACAAACTATATAGCATATCAAAGACAATATAATAGCCTACCAACGTGTATTTTTTCATATTTCTAACATTAATGCTTTTCGCGTAATTCGTGACTTTCTAAAATGTGACGTATCGAAAATAACCTAAACAAAAATTGCATCAAATATCCCAGCTTCCTGTAAGTGGAAATATCACCAAAAGTGAATGCCACCCCTGAATGAACCCCCGGAATAAACTCATGGGCAGTTGGCGCGCGATTGACCACCGGTCAGTCCACGAGAACGAGTCGAACCAGTTTTCGCAGACGGGACGCTCGAAAACGACCAGTTTAGTCCAGTTTACGCGCATATTTCTCGACCGGACAGATGGACACACGTCCGCGGCGATACAATAACGTTGACAAGCGGCGAAACGATTCAAAAAGTCCGGTTTTCCGCATTCGAACGCGGGAACCGAGGGCAGACGAGACGGAAAGGTCACTTGGGTCATCGCGATTGTCTGCCGGACGTGGGAAAGTCGTCGAACTGAAAAGGCCTTCTCGCGCGGACAAGACAGGACACGAGAGACTTTCGGCTGGAAAACAGGTTCTCGAGTGACCCGTGGGCAAGTTTTCTGGAACGCGAAGATGACCCGAAGGGTAAAAAGCGCGCTTGTAAGCGTCCCATTCGGGGATTGTAAGATTCATCGCAGGTAGAAGAAAGGATTCAAGGTGACCGAAAGGAGAACTTGCCGGAGGGGTGACTGTCTTAAAGATAGGGGTAGTCTTTTTCAAGGGGTAAGAATAACTTGTTTGAGCACTTGATAATTGGTCATTTGCGAACAGAGTCTTATTTTGGGCTTAGAAAGACGATTTTAGGATATTTGACGGAACAATGTCAAGGGGTTAGAAAATTATTCATAACTCCCGTAATAATCATGATATTGAAACTTTTTTAATAGAATCTTATAGGGACTTAAATTGGTATAATTTTAACATATAGTGTGTTCAAATTAAGCCTGTAGATTCTTAGTAATTAATTAGGAAATTTCATATTTGATTTGATTGATATACTACAATATACCTTTAGAAAACCTCCAATAACTTTTTATCTAATCAAGGCATCTCAAGCGAAAAAATATATTTATAAAGCACATTAAATTACCTATCAAATACTGTTAGTTAGGATATATTAATTGAAGTAATTAGTTTCATTATAATTAATTAATGAATATGTATCATTCCTTTCGTGCCAAAGAAAAAAGGTTTACGTTTATGGCAAGATAACTAATTATCTAATCAGTAAATTTTGACAAATTAAACGTTACGCTATAAACAATTTAATTGCGAATAAAGTGTCGTAGAGGTAATTAAGATATTTCGAATATCTTGAGCGCGTGGCGCGCTCGAAATTGAAATAGCGTTCTTTCCACTCGTCACCTCCGCTCAATCGGCGCGATAATGAAGCCGCGCGATTAATGAAAGCCGGATGAAAAGTTGAAACGCGTTCGGCGACACATTGTCGCGCGAGGCACGAGGCGAGGCCCGAAATTCCGCTCTCGGCGCGGCGCGCCTTCAATTTCGCGATTTTCGCCCGCCCCGCGCCTCCGCCATCGAGTTATTTATTCGTCGCGAAGCGCCGCGAGAGGGAATGAATATCAAGCGGATGTGCGCGCGTGCGACGGGGCGACGTAGACGTACTTTGCATTCGAAAATTTATTATATCAAAGAGGCGACGTGCCGTCAGCGCAGTAAGTATAAACGACATTAAGAAGTTGCCAATTAGTTGGGAGACTCCGTCGGCGGATGGCGGAGGCGTCGGGAATAAAGAGCCGCGAAGTATATTCCGCGCGCCGCGCGAGGGTGGCGCGATCGTGAGCGGGCGCGGCGAGGTGCGGGCGGCCGGCGGGGGCGGTTGCTGCAGACGCCCCGGGAGGCGACGGCGAAGAACGAAGAACCAGCCGGAGCTGAATTTGCATATTCTAATTTGCAACCGGGGCGCAAGCTGAGGCGCGCTTTTATGCTTTCCACCTTTAGAAAACACTAAATCTTACATTTTCACTATTATCGCAAAGTTTTGCAGTTATTTATTGCCGGCCATTTGACATAATTACAATGAAACAAACAAATATGCATTGTTTTAATTTATTGTTAATAACTTCCTTAATTAGTAACCTACTGTCTAATTTCTTCTATTGCTGTATAGGCAAGTATATAATCTATATATCCAGGTATATTTTTTAATATTATATTTATGTTAGGGGTAGTTATTTGAGGTTAAATTTCATGTGTACTTTTTTCTGATTACATTTGATGTTGATTTTTAATGCCCTGTAACTTTTATTGTGAAAGAGGAAATACAAAACTGATGAAACATGTTGATTAACAATTTAATTGGCTTTCGTTTGATGTATGACATGTTGTAATTAAGTAAATAATTATTGCCGTACGTTTATTTTTAATGGAATTCGACGAATAGATTTCTTAGTATGAAGTTTTTGTCTAGTACACGAGACAACAACTAAGTAAATTGTTGATAACTCCGGAACTAATTAAGATATTTACTTCAGCTTATCTGCACATGAAAGCCAGATAAATTTTACATTAACTTCTATATAAATTTTTAAAAGTTGATGTGATTTTGATTATTTTCCTAGGTGCCAAACAAAGAAAAGTCATAATTCGTAATAATTATTGTTGTTCATCTTTGAGGCCATGTTGCAAATAAATAAAAAAATGTAAATACAAGAAGTGAACGTCAATTTATGTAAAATTTAATTAGCTTTCTAACGTTGTATTACTTATTATTCTAGTATATTTGGAAATAATTAATATGAATTATTTCCCTGACAGAAACAGAATATGTGCTCCCAAACAAAAGAGAATTTTTGATGTTGAAAAGCAACCCCTAGCAGCAATTTTTCTTAGATCAATAATTGCGCATTAAAACCCACGTCCCTCCGCCCCTCGCACTCGCAAAGCGAAGCCGGGAGTTGCGCAGCGAAGGGGTAGAAAACGACAAAGCGAAAGGCGCAAGGCGCGGGGCGCGCGCGTGCAAGGCGAAGGAAAACCAAAAAGAGGGTAGCGCTCGTTTCGCTTCGCAGCGGCGGCGGCGGCGGCGGCGGCGCCGTCGGCGTCGGCAACGGTGCGGCAGCTCTTTCTCTATCGCCGCGCGCGTCTTGCGCCGCGCCGCCCCCGCCCAGACAAAAACCTCCAGTCTCTCATTCTCGCTCGGCGCGTCTCGAGAAAGAAGAGGAGAAGAGGGCTTATTGCTCGCGCGCCCGGAGGCGGGCGAAAAACCCGCCCTGAAGGCCGCCTCATCTTTTACTTTTCATCCCACCACTCGCCTCCACCACTATTTCTTGTTCTTGTGCACGCGCGGGCACGGGCGCGCCGCGCGCGCCGCCGCCGGAAAAAGCGGGAGGGCGGTGGAGAAAGAAGGGTGGAAGCGCGCGAAGAAGAGCGAGACCGACTCCTAAGAAGCGCCGCCGCCGATAAGAAGCGCGCCGTAAGTGCGCAGGTCAAAAATAAATGATTTTCCCGCCGCGCGCGTGCCGAAACTACCCCCCATTCGACAGCATCCCCTAATGTCGACCTTTAAGAAAATCCGCACGTTCGCCGCGATTTTCGCGAAATTTCGAAAATCGCCGCTCTCGAAAATGTCCTCCCTTAAAAACTCACCCCCGAAGAAAAAAAATTCGCAATTTCAGTTTCTCCTTTTGTCTGGTAGCGCCAGCACTCCCTCCAGTGAAATCCTTCAGCGCTAAGGGTTGGTCCAGGTACGCGCCTAGGGGTTGGCGTTTCTCGCGCGTTTTTTTCCAAAGTCTCCACCCTCTTATTGTGCATCGACGAATCCACGCCGTGGAAAAAATACCCTTCCTTCGAGCGCGCACCACCGCGCTCGCGCGCCCTCTCTTCATCCCCTTGCGCCTACCCTCGGCACGCGCGCGGGAATGTTCTAGATTAAAAACAGAAATGCAAGGCAACAAAAATGAGAGATGAAATTTTAAATGAATTATATGTTAATATAACAAAATGAGAGGCGAAACGGAAAGCGCGGGCGAGGGGCGGGGGCGGGCGAAAGGGGGATGGAAGGTTTTATTACGTTTTTGCAGTCGCCGCACGTAATGTATTCGCGCTTTTTGTTTTTCAGCGCAAATTTTACGCTCGGTATTAATAATATATTGTTCGGGGATGAATGATATTAATGATTAAGGATGAAAACAAGAAGGATTTTAATCAAGGAGCGCGGAATGTGGTTTTATTTCTTTCGCTATTTTTGACTTTGAGGGTGATTTATGAGGAAACTAGGCGAGCTACGAAGACGAACAAAATTTGAGTGTGAGGACCATTTATTACGCTTTTTATTGCTATATACGATTTTGTTTTAATTGTAATATTTACTTTAATATAAATTAATTTGTTAAAAAAAAAGCAATGTAATGCTTTGGTGGTGATTTAAATTTGCATCATCTTTGAATCCCTATAACTTTTATGCTATTAGTAGCAATTCGAAAATATTTGAAGATTCTGATAGATACTTTATGTGGCTTTCAGAAAATGTACTGGTATTGATATTTATCTGATTACTTATGATGATATTAATTAAAAATCACGTGAAGAGAAGAATTTAAAGAAAGAAAAACCGATATCCTGTTCTATTTTTCACACACTCGATTTTGGGAATGTTTTATAAGAAAACTAAAAGAGATAGGAGGGTGAAACAAATTTCAAGTGAAAGATAATTTATCTGGCTTTTTATTTCAGTAAACCAGTTTATTGTAACTATAATATTTGTTACAATAAACAAAATTAGAAAAGAGGATCATCTATGTAGATGATTAAAAATTGTTTGCACTTTGATGGCCTGTAAATTTTATGCTAAGGACTGAAACTAGATAATCCTAGAAGAATTTGGAAGATAAATTAATTAGCTTGCAGAAAATGTATAATTATTGCTAGTTATTCGATGGTTTAGTAGATATAATTGGTGTTTTCTAAAAAACGAAATTCATTTCGAGAATATATTTAGAATTCTATGCTTAAAATCAAATTAATTTGATTCCTACAAGAGTATTACTATAGATCGAATGAAACAACCCCTCTTTAATCTTCTCCAACCCTTATTTACTACTTTTCTACCTGAAATCCTTACATTTTACCTGAGTTATTTACTAGAAATCTCTTCCAGCAGAGTTCCAAACCATTCCTCCTACTCTAGCTCTGTAACGAGCTTTCCGGTCAAAAGCTCTCGCTATTTGCTTAGCCCCAATGCTACTAGATGGCATTGCGTGTCGCCCCTGTAAAATATTCAACCCTTTCTTTATTATAATTCGGAATAATCGCAGCGGTTTTGCCTACCTACCTGAGGACGAAGAAATACAAGCACCACGAAATTGTTGCTAATGATTTAATGTATTTGTTAATGAAAACGGTTCAAAAACACACCCGTCTCGATACGAGTTGCAAACTATTTATGTAAAAGTTAAAAACTAAAGCGCCGGACGCGTTGGGCGAGTTATAACGCTAAAATGCGCCGGGGAAGTTGGAAAAGTGTAGAAAAGTGTAAAAACCGCTTTCGCCGAGCGATGAAAAACTATAAGCGGACGAGCGCCTCGGCGGAAGGGCGCGCCCGGAAGAACTTTTCGCCGCCGCCGCGTCCATTACACGTTTCATACTTTTTCATCCGCTTTTCATGCGCTTTTCATTTTTATGCTCCGGCGCTATTATCGCGCGGTCGCCGGCGAAAAACTCGCGCGTCGCACTTTTTGCGCCGCGCAACTTTCAGCGCGTTCGGCGGTCGCTCGCGTCCGGAACGAAACAATTTTAATTAAAATACAGTTTTTCGGGACGTTTATGATGTATTTTTAGCTTTTGCTGAAAGTTTCCACTGAAATAATAGTGCATTTTTGGAGAAGAGGGTGAGAAATTATTCTGTATGGTAATTGTTTAGAAGATGTGTGATTGTGATTAAACTAGTAAAGCTATTGAAATGAACTAAGGGGTGATTTATAGAGGACTAGTGTCGCTTTGAGCTGATTATATTTTGGACTAATTGGAAAGGGTAGTAATTAGTCATTAAATATGAAGGAAGTTTTTTTTCTTGGAAATTCTGAAGTAAGAACACATTATTTTTATAACGCTATAACTTTTGAACCGGAAGAGCTTTCTTTACAAACTAAGGACAAAATTATAGCCGAGAAGCATATATTTCATTTCCATTATACAAAGATTAACTACCCTTATTTTTAGGTATAATAAATTGATGTCAAAAATGAACTAGTAAATATACATTTTCTTTCCAAACGTACTCAGATTCAAACCTATTTTAAACTCATTTGTAACAAAGCAATACATTTTAGAAAAATACATGTGATGAACAATTTAATTAACTGTCATACTCCGAAAACAAAATGAAAATCCATCGATTCCTTCAGATGTTATGGTCATTTTTCTGAAACAATGCCAAAACTACCCGTTTTAGGTATTTTTGGACATCGCCCCCGCTTAGGCTGTTGTGACGACCTTTGTCCGGCGGCGTTATCCATTTGTAGTTTGAAATATTAAAGGAATTATAAATACACTTGCGGAAAACCAAATGGCGCGCGTCCAACGGGCGTCCCGTTCATCTTTTCGCCAACATATTTCTGTTTCGACCGACGCGCATTGTTGCGCGCCCCGTCTCACCCTTTGCCGAACAGATCTAAGTGCGCACACTTGGCCCGTTTGTTTTCCCATTGTTTCGAGGCGGGCGCGAGCGCCCACGTTAGTTTCTCTTTCGTTTTCCTCGCTTTTCGTTTTCGTTCGCGTTTTGCTCCTGTTTTGTTCGTCGGGCGCACAATGGGCTTCTATTTATTTGATAAATTACTACGTTTCACTTATTATTAGTTCGGAAAAGGGTTGCTCACTATAGAACCCTCTTGCCCACCGCCGCGCCGCTGGCAGCTTTCGGCCGGTTTTTGGGCGAAACGTTTGTGTCTAGAGGCATTTTCTTTGAGAAAAAATGTGGGCATACATTTCGATACTTTGTCAGGCGAATTAATGTGGTTTGGGGCGGCAGAAATTTGTAATATAGGATACGAGGCGAAAGTACAACTCTTTAGCTTTAAATTAATGTTAATACTTAGAAAATACCATCGTTCGTTTAAAAGTTATTAATTTTTATATATAATATGTTTCTATCTTGAGTTTATCTTGAATGCGTAATTTTACTAATTATTTAGACAATGGTAGGAATATTTTAGGAAAAAGATCTTATATCAGAGTTATAGACAATTCAATTGTCTCTAAAATGCAGATTTTTCTATATAAATATTTCTAAAATTATGATAATTATAGCAACTTTTGTGATAGAATGAATTTTGAATTTAATAAATTGGAACTCAAACTTGGAGGATACATAAAGGACATTCACAATAAAATTAAGGTATGAAACAAGTTATATAATAAAAGTACAGCTAATTGGGAATAAAACACAAAAATGTTTATAACAATATCTTTATTAGTGTCGAAATTATCGATAATTAAAATCAACGTATTTCGGAAGAACGAAAAACCACTTTCTCAAACTAAACTTGACAATTTATTAATTATTTACATATATTTATAAATAAACTAAGTACATTATCTTACAACTAGCTTATAGACAATTTGATTCCCCTTAAAATATAATTTTTCCATAACAATACACCAAAAAGTCTTAAAGTTATCGCAGATTTACTAAAACGAGTGAAACTCCCCACATTTTCCAATTTTGTAAATCCACCCTTGGCGTGCGCGCAACGACGATAACAAAAACAACCCGAAGATAAATCGATCCATATTTTAATTTCGCCGCCTCGCCGAATGGCAATCCATCTCGCGCCCGCCTCTTTCATATTTTCTTTGATGCGGCGCGAGGCGGAAAACACGAACGAAAATAAATCTTCGCGCGCAGCGGCGGCGGCGGCGGCGTCGTAACACAATAACCGAAAGTAACTGGTAACAATAAACAACGCCGCCGCATTGTGCGCATTTTCTCTTATTAATACGCCCTCGCAAGACGCGCCCGCCGAAGAAGTGCCGCGGAAGAGTGTAACGAGAATTAGAGATGTGAGCGATGAGCGGGGGTTATTAATGGACGCACTTAAATCATCCCTCGGCTGGGCGCGGGCGCTGCTCTTAAAAATGACAGCTGTAGCTAAAAGCGATATTGTTCCGCGGCGCAATAGGCGAGATTAATCTTCCGCCTATTTGTTTAATGTTGCTTGGAAGTAGAAAAAGTTGTTTTGAGGAATGGGAAAAATGAAAGTCGAGTTTAACAGAAGATTTTGGGGTGAAATATTTCGGACAGAGTTTTCGTATAAAAATTATTAGATTAGTAGTTTGATAGTAATTATATTTTTGGAGTTATTGATTAATTTGTTTTGAATTGCTGCAAAGAAAAAGTTCGCTTGAAATTTTTGATTGTCCATGTTTAATGTCAGATAACTCAAGACATAATATATATTATTTTAATTACTGAAGAGTCATTTATAGAGAATTTAATCGCTATTTAAATAGTTTTTCAATAATTTATTTATCATTATTAGTTTTGGAGTAATTAATATTTTTCGTTGTACAATACAAACGTCCCCAGTCTTCTATCGTCCATAATTTAAACAACCATAACTCATGAACTAATTAACCCACATTAACGAGAAAAACACAAATAGACTCCTACTTTAGCATACTTTCGTATGCTTTCAAGGAAATTCGAATACGTTAATTACTCCTCGCCCAATTAATTCCTAAACAACACTTTGACAACAAAAACGCGACAAAGAACATTTTTGGCGTCGCGCTCCGTTCTGAATAAATAACGAAGCGGAAAGTATGCGTAGTAATTATGTATGTGCGCTGCGATTGCGGCGTGCCGGCGACGGCGCGGCGGCGGCGGAGGCGGTCGCGTTGAAGTTAATAAATGTGGAAATTGTGTAAGACCTACTAAAATATGCAAGAAACACATTTTAAGGAAACCTCAGTTGGATTAGGAGGTTTTAAAACCTTACGTAGCCGCCCCCACCGCGGGTCCACCCCACCACCACTCTTTTTGCGCGACCCGCGCCGCCGCCGCCGCCGCTCGTCGCCGCTGTTCGCCAGTCGCCGCTCGCGCGCGCGGAATTAGGCAAGTTTTAAACTAATCCTCGCAACAGCGAACGAGCACATAAGGAAGGATTAACGACACGCCGGGACGAAGGACAACGACGTGGAGGAGCCCCTTAGGCTCGCCAGGACTAGTCTGCGCCGGAAGAAATGTTCTGGATGCGCGGAATATCCTTACAGGATCATTTGTAATCCAAAAATTGAAAAAAAATGAAGTTTCGACTTTAACTGTTTGTAACTTCTGTACTAATAAAGATATTTTATTTAAATAAAAACAAAATCATAGGAAATTTAATTGAGAATAAGACACTTTTTATAAAGTTTAAATATTTTATTTGTAACGCCGGAAACTGAAAGAAATATAGGTCAATGATTATTACAATCATAATTATGGTGATTCAAGTTTGACCATTAATATCTCTGTCAATTCTCAAACAATATTAACACCCTGTATATCATGAAAATCAACACTTACTCTTCTACCAGGTACATTTTTCAGAATTGAAAAATTCCTCCTGGTTCTCCAGCAATCGGCAGTTTTGTGGCGGGAACTTTTCAAAATCGAAAATTGCAAATTTATCTCGCGTTGCATCTGTTGAACGATTTATCTCCTCGCCCTCTCTGCCGCCCATCTTCGGCGCAATCTATCCGAAAGCCGTGGGATTCTCGTCGGCGCGCCGCCTCCGGTCGGCCCCGCCGGGCGTTGTCTTAAAGAAGGTATTGCGGATGATCTAGATTAATGAAAGTATTCGGAGCGACTAATTTATCTTTCTAGGTGTCCCGCGCCTCGCGCCCCGCCGCCCCCGGGGGCGCCGGCAGACGTCCAGGCGTTCCTTTTCCTCGACGCCTGCGAATAAGAAACAAAGACGTTTTAGCGGAGCGATGGCTGCGCCGCTCGCCCGAAGCGAGCGCTGCAGAAAAGTGGCGGCAGAAGAAGAAGCTGCGGGGGCGGCGGGCGGGAGATTGGATCGCGCGAGCCGGCGCGCGAGGGAATTAAGATTAGGGCGCGTCTAAGGAACGCCGGGCGAAGTCTTAATTTGTCACTTCGTCATCGCGCGCTTTTTTGTCAGCGCAGCGGCTTAAATTTATATTGAAACATTGCGTTTTGACAGCGTTTCACAACCAGGCAGGGAAGGGAGTATTATTTTTTAGGGGTTGTTTTGTAGAGAATTTTAGTGGCATTCTAGTAAAGCTTACAAAATGAAAATATATGAATTGGTTTTGGAGTTATTGCACATTTTATCAGGGGGTGTAATTTTTATAAATTTGCATCGATGTCTTAATTAATTAATAACTTCTTACTCATTACAGGTACGAACAATTTGAAGATAGGGTTTAATAGAGACTTAAATTTACTTTTTAATGGTGTATCTACTTTTTATGGAATTACATTACGACTAGTCGAAACATGATGTTAAACTTGAGGTAGTGATCAAAAACATTTGAAATGCAAACTTCTTGCAAATTAGTGGATAACGGGCTAATTAATTCATTAATATCGATACTCTATAATTTAAATAAGAGCCAAATAAATTCTCTATACAAGTGTATCTATGACAATGCCCAAATTCCGTCCGGAAGTTAAGTTATTCAACCCCAAAGTGGAAATAAAGTAAAACGCGGCTAAAAATATTTAAAAATTTAATTTACGTTTTACGCGAAATGAATATTTAATCCGATCCTTTTAAGCGTCTCGCATCTTCCTCCCCAACCCCGCGACCCGAGCATCTCCGGCGCGGGCAGCGTCGAGCCGCCCCCGGTGAAAACTCGTTACTTTTTCATATTTCAAATATCAATATCACTTTGCCGTATGCATATTAAGCGCGCCGGCGAAACGCGAAGGGCGACGCGAAGGGTTTTTGCTCAGGCTTTTTCTCAACTCGCTCCTTCCCCCTCACACTCTCGCGGCGAGCGCGCGCCGCCCCTCCGGATCCTCCGGCGGCCCGGGAAAGCTCCCGGCTTTATGCGAAATACAAATACGCTTTTTAAACTTTCGTCGGCGGCGGAGGCGGCGCGTTATAATAAAGTATATTTAGTGTTTTTCGCCGGGCGCGGAAAAAGCGACCGGGGGCGGCCCCGGCGAGGCCCGAAAGGCCGGCCGACGCGCAACGTATGCGAGATAATAAATTCGGCCATAGAAACTCGCGAAAAAGAGGAAAAGAGAAGAAAGGAAAAACCGAATGCCCGCGCGCCCGGCGAGAATTTATATTTTCGGGGGGTGGGGGCGGCAACTTACGACGCTGGCGGAGCGCTTCGTTAATTTCGATTTTAATTGAAAAAGAGGACAAAAAGTGCTGCGTCGGGTGAATTTAGACACAAAAAACTTTTTCATTTCAACGTCAGTTTAAATAACTTTCTGATTAGATAACAAAATTTTGAAAAAGTTCCCGATATTGCAAATTTAATCAGCTATTGCCTGATATATAACTGAAGTTACTAGTTTTGTTAGTTTTGATACGATTGTGAGTTTTTACAAGAAAAGTGAGTGGGTCAGAAATGCAGATTGCAAAATATTTGTTTCTTTGATTTCAACATCAATTTAAACTAGTTTCTGAATAGATATCGATAATTTTCAAAAATACGTGTAATAGACAATTTAATTAGCTATCTATTGAAGTATTAGTTGAGTTGGTATCGCAATTAAGCGAGAAATTATCATGAATTTCTCTAATCAAGGCAGATCATCCGCTATTACAAGTTTGACCTCATTTTAACCTTCTTTTTAAGAAGAAAATCGAAAATTGTAAATACACCTGAAATAACTAATGTAATTATCTATCGATTGGTGCATTAATTATGTTTGCATCTTGACTGGTTTTGAAAATAAATCCAATTTTATCAATAATATCCAATGAATGAATTAACTGCAATTTCAAAATGGCTCACCTTTCATTTTAACTTCAATTTATACATATTTCGAATAAGTTAAAGAAATAATGTAAACATAGGTAAAATAGCAAATTTAATTGCCTATCGATTGCTATATAAAGTAATTATATAGCTTCATTAGTTTAGAATATACATAGGATTTTTCTACAGAAAGTAAGAAATTTGATTTTTTTACTTTAACCTCAATTTAAGCCCATTTCCGTTAAGATACTGAAAAATCCAAAACATGCATAAAATAGTACATTTAATTGCCTATCGATTGGTATATTAATCAAGCTCCTAGCGCTATTCCTCTCGCAGCTACGGCAAATTTCAAACGAGAAATTTTAAGTCCCGAAGAAAATTCCCATCACGAGGATGAAACGATAAAACTTACATCATTTTCGTCCGCCTCGCGAGCACTCGAGCGAAAGCGCGCTTCGTTAATTTTAATTTTAATTGAAAATAAAGACGGAAAGAGTATGACGAAGGACTTTCTGCCATGGCAACGACGGGCGTCGAGCGCTCGCCGGGATGGGGTGAGCGTCCCCCTTTTCCTCCGCCGTCGACGAGTTTTCTCGTTTTACCCTTGGCTTTTTCTCCGCCCGCGCGGCGGCGTTCTTATTCCCGTTTCTTATTTCGCCCTCGCGCGCCGCCGCCGTGGGGGTGCGACGCCAACGTCGGGGCCTAAAAAAGGGGTGGGAAAACGTCAGGCGACGAGGGGGAAGACGCCGAGACCGGTTGGCGCTTTGTGCACGAAGAAAAATTAATAATGACGTTGCGAGCGAGGATAATTATGGTCGGCCGACAAGGGTTGCGAAGGAAGCCATCAATAACAAGGGGTAAATCAACAATATCTTGTTAGGAACGTCTTCATCGAAGCGGCAAAATATTTTTGAACTTTGCATTCAATTTAGGGATATTTTTACGCAAAAATTGTTTATAAATTATACACCTCGTTAAAGAGACTTCAATTGTGCATTTAACAAAGTAAATTTGGTTAAAATATCTTGATTAGTTTTTATGTTATTAATAAAATTGTAGGAATTGTTTTTGTCGGCTAAAAAAATATTATGATGCAATTTAATTAAAGATTAGACATATTTTTAATTAAACAATTAGCTAAAACTTAATGCACTTAATTAGACAATTTATTTGACTATGCAAAGAAGAAAGAACTAACTAAATATCTTAATTAGTAGAAAAGTTATTAAGGATTTTCCCAGAACTTTACTAAAAACTTAAATTTTACAACCCCTAAAATATTTAATGGATTTTGTTCTCATTTTAACCCTACTTGCAGCAACTTAAAATTGACAAACTTAGTGTCGGACGAAAGAAAATTTAAGTCCCTATCGTCTAGTTTTTGTTTGAAAATGTTATCCTTGAAATCTTGAACGTGACAGGATGAAACGTAATGAAAAGCGTTTTCGTTGTTTATCAAGGATACGTCCTGGAAAAACTCGATTTATTCGTGTAAAAATAAAGAACGCTCACTTGCGATGAGTTTGTAAGGTACACGACAAGGTTTAGAAGGGCGGCAAGGACAAAAAGGACGAAAAGGACAAAAAGGAAGAAAGTTAACGAGGTGATTTAGTTTCGCACTTACACACGTGTGTCCTCGACGCTCCGGCGGCGTAAAAACGAATCATGCGCAAGGATGTATTCGTCCTTCTGCATCCTGGATTACATACAGGGCGTCTCGATAAGCATCCTCGGGAAAAAATATTTCCCCGGGTTAATATCCAGCAGTGGGGACGAATTGGATCCTGGAAAAATCACATTTAGGACATAGAAAGAAGACATCCTTTCGAGGATAATTAGTCCTTGATGTCCTGCGGAGGCCGTAGACGTTTTTCGGCGTTTTTCACGCCGTCCTGGTATCGCCGGCGGTATCTGGTCGTCGTACGTCGTTCGGCGCGCGTTATCCTGGCGGGATAAAAACAGGACGAAGGCGTCACGTTCCGCGCGCGCGCCTCGTTCGCTCATTATGCAAACGAGTCGTCGCGCCTCGCTCCGAGAGGGCGACGAACGAGCCGTTTTTATGTTTTTCTTCATTTGCATAAAATAATAAGTCGTCGCCTGCGCGCTGCGGCGGCGGCGGCGGCGGCAAAGAAGTGCGCGAAGACCTTCGTCGCTCGCGCCCTCTCTTCCGAGCCCCTTCTTCTCGCCGCGGCGTGCCCAGGGGATGCGAAAATATGGCGAGCCGAAAGCTTTTTGTTCCCGCTCCGCGAATCGATTTCATCTCAGCGAAGAAACTGAAAACATCAAGAGAGTTTTTTGTTAATTACGAGCGTAATTATCAATCAATTTTAAAGAGCAATACAGCAAATTAAAGCTAATTTAATTCTGCGTCTAATTCATGTGTAAATATTTTCATAAGGGTTGGCTAATTAGTACATAATTAACGTTAAAATAAAAATTACTGTTTTTATATGAAAACTGTTTTTGTTTAGTATTTTATTGATAACTTTCGTAATTAGAAAGATAATTTAACCAGCTTAAGATGAAAATATACCTGAATAAATTATCTACATAGTAATGTATAACAATTTTAGTGTATCTTTATTTATATGGGTGTAATCCCCACTTAAAATCGACCTAAAATATATAATTTACGAAAAGTGCTTCAGGTCAGTGTTTTCTTAATAATTTCAACAAAACCGGTGATAATTTTACAAATTTTACACGAAAATTTGCAAAAATAAAGTCTCTATAAATGTGTATATAAAACAACTACCATAACTATGTATAAAAGGGTGTCATCCCCTCTTTCATTCAATAATTATGCTATTTTGTTTTTGTTTACTTTATTCTTGATAGATTCAACTGCAATTAAGATAATTTAACAAACTTTAGAATATAATATATACAAATAAATTCCCTATAAACTGATGTATGACACTTGTGGAAAGTATGAATGTTAAGGGTGTAAACAGCCCTTGAATTTCAAATGATCGACTTGGTTCCTTTTTCGCACAAGCTTACTCCAACAAAAAGGGTAGAAACACATGGCAGTAAAATATTTTCATTGCCGAGCGATAAGCTCCCGCCTCCTCGACGTGCGTATCAACGCCAAAAACTGCGGGGGCGGCTGCAGCCATCCAGCAGCGCCGCTTGTAGTAAAACCGAAGTGCGCTCTTTAAGTCTTACGATCTCTTCTTATCTTATCGGCCGGTAATATGGCGACTGAGGGGCGTAATATGCCAGTTTGTAGAAAAGTGCCTCTTGAGATTTTCCTCCCTCGCCGCCCCGCACTTAAAAACTCCCGACGTAACCTCCCCCGAGATCGACATAACCTAGATCGCTCGAAACTTTAAAAAATCCAAACAAGTTTCCGATTCGACTTTGCAGAACTTCTTATCTGCCTAATCGTTATCGCATGCTAATTATGCGCGCATTGTTTATTCGTCTCAATCATGCCTAACGTGTTTCGGCGCTCTTCGCGTCGTTTGCCGAGCGAAACGTGTCGAAAACTCCGGTCACGTTTGAATGTATGGCGGCGAGAAGAGCGCGCCGCACAACATCCACATCCTTCGTCCTGATTGTACCGGCATGTACGGCATCCGGTTTTCCGCAAGCCTCGCGCGCCCGTGTGTGCTCGTGGGCGTGTTCCGTTTTGTTGATTAAATTTTAATTAGAACGAATGGTCGAAAACGAAGAGGAAAACGAAAACGAATCTGCGAAGCACTTTAAGTAAAACGGCTCGGTTTTCATCGTTTTTTAAACCTAACCTCAACCCCGAGACATTTCTACCTTCATCGGGTCATAATTTATTAATTACTAACAGTGATGCTTAAAAATGGATTCAAACTCCTGTTGAAGTTTTTAGAGATCTTTGACCATATGTCAACTTCAATCACTCATTGCCAAAATCCAGCGGTAATTGCGACGTTGTTAATTACACTCGACGGTGGGCAATTTAATTGGGAACAAATTGACGTATCGTTTATTAATTTCTGATGAAAATTGACCGAGCAACGCCCAATTTACTCGACGGTTGCGTGAATGTCATGATTGCTTTGATTTTTTGTCGAAATTCCTTCGTAAATCATCGCCGAACGACGAGAACAGTTGGCGAACAGTAGCAGGAAGCAGACTGAAGGCCCACACATTAATTACCAGCGAAACTGATTGTTTCGGCCGAAAAGTGAATTCGATTGAAAGCGAAGTGACGGCGAACGAACAAAAGTGGACGAAAGTGAAAGTTTGAGGTTAAGCAGGTACAAAACGTGCTGGGCGGCGATGAAAGGTGGCTTAAGTCGATTATTAAGTCTCAGGTTACGGGGCGCCGAGAAAAAATCTTTTCTTCGCATTCTACACGTCCTACAGCTTTTGTGAAGCTCGAAAAGTCTGTTTGGGTGACCGAGACTAAACGGACGTAACGTTTGGACAGTGGCGAAGGACGACGCCGAGCGAAAGGGTTGCAACGGAAGCCGAGCGAACATATGGTCGGCGCAACCTCTAAATGACCAACACTGGGGCGCCCGGAGAGCGTGACCACCGGCCAGACGGCGAGGGGCGATTGTTGGACATGACCTACAGTCTTTTGGAATCAATCGCACACAAGAAATGTCGTGTTAAGTAAGTTGAACAAATATTTTCGTTTTTGGACAATTTAATGTGTGATTAATACTAATTGCGCTATTAATTTCTTAATTATTTATACATCAATCGATAGGTGGTTTATCTGGCTTTCAGAATCCGTTTAGATATTGAAATTATCGTTAAAATTGTTGAAGTTATTGATGTTTATGTAAAACTTATCCGATTTTACTAACTTTAATGTTTAAGATTATTTTATAGTCATTTGTATTATTATTAAGTAAACATATCATATATGACATTTAAGAGTATTTAATTGTCTTTCAGGCGCTTTTTAAATTGTTTTGTTATATTGAAAAGGCTTTGAGTTCTACTCAAAAACATGTCGAAAAAGTGAATACTTTTTATGGAAAGTAATTACTTCTGGTTTTAACAACAATTTACACCCCTAAGGCACAATACATATTATTCATGTTATACATCAAGAAATAGACAATTTATCTAGTTTTCAAACCTTGCTTTGCATATATAGATAACTCTAAAGGTCTCTATGTTATTATAAATTCTCTTGGCAAAAGCACAAAAACAAAGTAAAATGCTATTTACAATTTGCCTGTTTAACAATTAATTACAATACTTTTCTTTATTATTATGTACCTGTCTAATACACCAATCGAAAGAGAATCTAATTGTCTTTCACGGTAAGTTTTCGGAATGAAATTAGTTTAAAAGTACAAAAAGTTATAACCATACTTCTGAACAAAATCGATCCTGAAATAATGGAAACTCATTATTATAGGCAAGAAAATACGAAATCCTCGTACAAATCCCGACGAAAAACCATTGTGAATAATTCACGGCGCAATATCTCGCCTTCTGGAAACACTCGCCGCGATAATTTGTAGTTTTCCGCGCGTCGGGAAACTCCAGCTTCGCTGTTTACGGCGCGAGTTTTCGTTTCTTTATTAAGTTATGTCACGAAAAGATGGAGGCGCGTAGAAAACACGAAAATAAAACATAAATTAAAGCGCGGAAACTCGGGCGCGCAAGAAGCGCGCGACGGGGCGGCCGAGAGCGGAGCGGCGGCGGCCGGGCGGGAGGCGGCGCGGGAGCATAAAGTAGAAAGTAAAGTAAGAAGCGAAGTTAAAAGTCATTTAAAATTAAGATTAATTGCTCGGTTGTTTTTCATCATTTGTGTACTTTAAATTATTTCAGGCGTGCCCGAGTTATTTCGTTATTTAACTTTCTTGCCCCGGCTTCGCCGTCGTGACCCGCGGGGGCGGCGAAGGCGAAGGGCGGGAGTATGAGGAATTGAGACTTGGAGCGGGGACGACGTTTGAATTGAAGTTTCCCAGTTTTTGCGAGTAGTTTAAATATTTTTGGTTTGGTGCACTTTAGGGGTTGATATTTTCATAGCTGTGGTATCTCAGAGTGTAGACTATTTAATTATCTGCGTTTTAATGGTTTTTAGGGTTCAATCAATCGATTTGATAAATGCGGGAACTGTGGGTAGAAATGCTAGAAAAATACTTTTTTGAGTTCGAGGTCAATTTAAGGTCATTTATTATATGACAAGATCGAATTATTTTATACGTCTGGATGCAGAATTTAATCATCTTTTCTGAGTCGGTAAGAATATCTTCTTATCTTCATTTGTTTAAAAGTTATTAACGAATTTGTAAACTCTTTACCCTTGCACTTTACCCTTCAATTACCTCCCTTTCTAAAACGAAACTGCATTATATCTATATATACATAAATGTAGCGTTTAAATATCTTTAAAACAACATACAGTTTAATAACGTTCTGGAAGAATCGCCAAAGTTAACAACAATTTTCTGGAACATTTCGCTGCACAAGTTGGAATTTCTTGGCAGTAAAATAAAATGTTTTTGAATAAAACGTGACGCAAACGGGATTTTCTACTCCATTATCATTATCATAGAGTCCATTCCATTTGCGAGCGTTATCTTGCGCCTTTCATTCCGGCGGAGGCGGCGGCGACGGCGGCGAGGAGAGAAAAGTATCGCGCGAAGAAGAGAACAATGCAAGAAAACGCGCCGAGGGAAAAGAGGAAGCGGCCGCCATTGCCGGCTGCGCGTCGTGAAAAGGAAGAGAAAACGCGCCCGTTACGTACAGCCGGCCGCATAGCCGTCGCCGCCGCCGCCTCCGCCGCCGCCCGTCTTTTGCCGGCCTTTTGTCTCCGCGCTCGCGCGCTCGCACGCAAAACAAAAACAATTGCGAGCACTTGAAATGTTTAGCACTTCCGGCGAGCGAGCATGGCGACGTGCGGATGATGCATGCAATGCATGGGGGCGGCGATGTTTATCCTAGGACTTTATTTCGCTGCCAGGACTCGTTTCAGTAACGAGAGAAAACGTCCTGAGAATATTCGAAATGAAAGGAATCAAAAATTTTGTAATGCCCGGACATTTCTTCCTGTAAAGTTAATAATTATTTATAGAAATAATTAATTTATGCATAGGATTAGAGCCAATGAATCGGTGCATCGATTGATATATAACAGATTACGATTGTTTCTATACAGAGTGTGTAAATAAATTATAAACTTCGACGTTGTTAATTTGTTTTCGAATGTGCAATATTTCATTAAAAAATTTGTAACTATTATAGTATAAATAATATATTCATCGGGTGAAATTATAATTATAGTCAATTAAATTTCGCATCGATTGATATTAAACATAAGATGCTTGCTATTATACAGGCTGTCGTAATAAATGCTAAAGATATACGAAGTTTTTGTTCACGTTTCACGATTTATAAATTGGTCACTCCATACGAAAATATTTATAACATTTGCTATAGATGAGATAATTTAATAATCAGAGGATTAAATTATAGCTAATTAAATCCTAATTCATTTAATATATAACATCCTAGACAAATATCTTACTAACTGTGAGTAATCCTTTGTTAAAGTTGTAAAAACAAAAACTAATAAAAATGTGCAATATTTTGAAAATATGTTAATAACATTTACAATTTTCATCAAAAGATAAATATTTTTGCATGAGAACAAAGCTAAATAACAGATGTATAAGATCCGTATGCGCGTCGCGCCCTTTGAAAAAGGTTTCTATTGTTAAATTGCGTTAAACTCGAGCACAATAATTTGTAATCAAAATACGCCTCGACTCGCAGGACAAAAAACCCTCTGGAAGAAAGCTCGGAGCTTTCCGGCGCAATATGAAATTTTAATTAACAACCTCCATTATTCCCGGCTCAAGTCTACGGGCGAAGAGGGTGCCAGATATAAATTATTACCATCTTTATGGCATTAGGCGAAAAACGTATTCCGGTGGAAATTGCGCGCGTTTCTTTCCGCCTCCGTCGAGGGTGAAAAAGGGACGCCGAACGGACGAAAAAGGGTTCGCGCGGGGGTGGCGAATTCTTTCCCGCGTCGCGCCTGCACTCTTTCATTTTCCACTTAGACATTTTCATTTCTTTTACGACCCTCGCATGGCCGAGGGCCGCGGCCGAAAAAATAAGGGGCGCCATAAGGGTGCGCAGAAAGAAGGCGCCCTTTTTCGACGCGTGACGTAAGAATGGTGTCCAATCCCCTTGTCGAATGCACAATATGGATGTTATGCGTATCTGATTGCGCGTCTCGCGCTGCGCCCCATCCCCCTTTCGATTGTGATTTTTTCACGGCGCGCCGCGTCTGGAAGGGTGGCCGCCGCGCAAAAATAAGGGCTGAATAAAAGACCCTTCGGAGCGTCGCGGCGCTACGTTGTCAGGTCGTACGCCTGAGAATTATTGATTTTTTTCGAGCGCAGGAAATACCATCATGGCTTCCCGATTAGAATTTTTAGAAATATTTAGTTTAACGCCGCATAGCGTTAATTTCCGTAATGATATATTAAAATATGTATACTGTAGTTTATAGGGAATTTAATTGGCTATAATTTGCGGTAAGAATAATTTAAATATTCCATAAATTATAAAAGTTATTGACAAATTAGTAAAATGTTGCAACATTTATTCTTCGAAGTTCCTAATGAACTTTAACCTCAATTTATACCTATTTACAATAATATTTATTCAACAAACTATATACCAAAATAAAGTGCGTTTCACCCTCTAGAAGTTTATTTTTGGAGTGTGAAAATATCTTATAATATAAAAATGTTATTAATTTTTTTCCACGAAAAAGCAAAATGTACGCCGAAAACGCTCACAATTCTTATGAAATCAGTCGGAAAACTCCACGTCAAAGTGGAAAATCATACGAAATTGCCGCAAGGTTTGTATTACGGGTTACCCCGCGTCACCCTCCGCCCGCCCCCCGCGCTTCGCGAGCGCGAGTCGAAACGTACCTAACAGAAATTGTCGAAAGTTCCGAAAGTCTTTAAAGTAGAAGTCGAAGAAAGCGCTCGAGAAAGGCCCGATTCGATTGCGAGGGGCCGAGCGCCGCCGCCGCCGCCGCCGCTGAAAATTTCGCCCGCTCCCCGTTATATAATATGCTTTATCAAGATGACGGCGCCGAGCGCCGCGCGAGCGGCGAGTAGCACTTCAATTGGATAAGTTCGCCGCCCCGGGCGCATTTTAAATTGCCGGGCCGCCTCCGCGCGCGCCTCCGTCGCCACCGCCGACGCCAACTTTCGAATATTACTTCACTTATCTAAATTGAGACCGATATTGGCGAAGATGCCATTGGTAATTTACATTTTCGTAACTTTTTCCGCAAGTTTTTGGGGGGTGAAATTTGGTTTTTCGCTAATAACTCTTTCACTTTTCAATTAATGCTTTCAGAAAAAATAGGACGTGTTAGAAGATTTTATTGCAAATCTACTCATGTATAACATGTAGTAGTTTGTTATTGTTTAATATGTTTAATTAATTAAGAACTGGTGATTTAAGATCATTTTCTTTGAACATTTCCTATTTAACACCCTGTAACTCATTGAAATATTCATCAATATTATCAGAAAAGATTTCAGAATATAGACAATTTAATTGAGAATAAATAAATATATAGACTGTATTAATAAACATATCATAATATATAAATAATAATTTTTTTCTACGACAACTCCCAAATTGCTTTTAAATATATGAAACATTTTTGTTAATAACTTTCGCAATTACAAAGGTATATGAATAAACCAAAAAGTGTCTATTGCAGAATTTTTCTCTGAATCTAACAATGTATAACACTATATAATTACATAGTTGTTAAAGGTAGTAATTTTCGAAAAACTGAAAAAATATATAATTGATCATATCTCGACCATTAATTAATCGATTTTATCAAACTGAACGTTAATTAATTCAGAGTAAGGTCTTTTATTAAACGCTTGCAAGAATTATGAGAAAATATGGGAACTTCCCCTAAAAATGAAATCCCTTTTCAAATTTGCGGCAACCAACTTAATTTTCTTTACGACCGCAGGTTTTCTTGGCAGACGCGCGACAAAAAGCGATAAATAAATCTCGTCCTCGGAGTCCTGGCACTTCCGAAAGGGGCGCATCCCTCTCTGGGCGCAATTTTCCGAGCGAAGATTTAAATAAATAGACAATAAACGTCGGCCGCGACGGCGCGGCGACGCATCTAATTTAAATTCCTGCCGCTTTACTTCTTTCCACCCTCAGACATTATTCTTCCCTTGCAGGGGGCTCGAAAAACCGCCCCTTGAAGAGTTCTTAACACTCGGAGAAATTTCTTTAATCAATACTGCCTCGGAAAAAAAAGAAGGAAGCTTAGAAATTCTGTGCATGGATGGCTCGGTTAGACGAAGGGTGGTTTTTAATTTTTCGAAGCGCGGGTGGTAATGTCGGCCATCTTACCTCTCTCGGTCGGTCGGACGAATGGCGAAACGAATAAGAAAGTTTTAAAAGGCGTCATCGGGCCCCCCACCGAAACCGCGAGAGAGACGGAGCGTGGGTGCCGGCCGAGGTCGACGGGAGCAGAAAGGGAGAGTGCGAAGGACGCCGAACGCGAAGAAAAACGCGTGCGAAAAAGAGAGGTAGAGGTTCGATGACGTTTTTCTCGTTCGAGACGCTCGGCCCTCACACTCTACCTGTCTCCCACTGCTGCTCTCTCATTCTGGCGCATCGTTTCCCCCATTGCTCCTTCTCCCGCTGGCGTCGATCGTCCGTGTTCCCCTTTCGCGCGGCGCGTTCGGCGTCCCCCTCGCTCGCGCTCTCGTCGCGTGCGTGTGCGTGGAGCGTGAAGGCGAGCTCGCGAAAGTCTCCCCCTTTTTCTCTGCCTCCGCCCGACATTAATTTCGTTTCCCTTTTGTCTTTAATTTCAGTTTTAATTCGCCGAGCGCGCGCAGCCAGCGCTCGTTACTTTTTACCCCTCTTTCGGCGTCGCGGCGCCGCGACGCAGACGTCTGCGTGCTGCGCGCCGCATAACGATTTCAAAACCATCCATTGCGCCCGGGCAACCCTTATTTCCTTCTTTCTTCGTCGGGCGCCGCTCCTTGAGAAAACGAGAAAAAGAAGGCGCGCGCCGCCGCCGCCGCCGCCGTCGTTCCAGCGAGGGGGAAGGGGACGGCCGTCGAGCTCGCCTCGAGAAAAGCGAAAACTTTCCCGAAACGCAATTTAAAATGAAATCATTCATAATTTACGCTCCAAGTTTTCTGCGCCGCTTCAGAAACGCAAACTTCGCGTCGCTTTATAATCCATAATCAAACTTTTAATTACTGCTTCGCTCTCCGCATAAAAAAGCACAAAAATCCCCGAGACTGTTATCCCTAATTAGGGCACGCATCAAACATAATGTCTCAACCCTTTCGCGAAGGGTGGTTTTATGGCGAAACATAAATTTTTACGATTTTATCATAAAATTGTTCTTCAGACAAAATTAGAAAATTTTCATTTTTAAGTCGTACTTAAGTACCATTTAAGTAATACTTAAACCATACTTAACGTCGAGAATCATTAAAAATCCTTAGGAACACTATTCTGATAAAATTAGAAAAATTTCATGTTTAAGTCGTACTTAAGTAGTATTTAACATAAGGGGTGAGTCATTCTTAAACCTTATTTCATCTCCAAAATCATAGTAAATCACAGAATTTAACTTCCAGGTAAAAACAGATATCCTAACATTGTTATGCTTTAAGTCATACTTAAGTACCAAGGTGACTTAAACTTAAAACTAATGCTTAAGTAAAAATTGGATAGAAATCTGTTCTCGATAATACGATTACACACACCTCGGGTCTCCACGCGTGTTTGCTTTGGCGCGGGGTGCGTGCACACTACATGTGTGGCGGCGGCGGCGGTCGCGGGGCGGTCGCAGAGGCGGCGCGCTTCGAAAGGAAGCGCACGACTAGGTGCCGGAGCGGTTTGTTTACGCAATAATCTCGCATTAAACGAGACGTTTAGCGCTCCGTCGCCGCCAACCGCCGCCGCCACAACCGACGCCAGACTCTCGTGTTGCTACGCGTTCGTGAGTCAGTCACCAGTGCGGCGACAACTTCGCGCCCGGAAAAATGTAAGTTAAGAAGTACTTAAGTGGGACTTAAGTCGTTACTTACGAGGAACAGTTGTGGAAAGTCAGTTTTTACGTTTCGAACATGCGAATTATTTCCGGACAAAATTTTGACTTAAGTAGTACTTAAGTTAGGTGAGGGTGCAATGTCAAAAACGAGCTTACTTCCTGAATCGTCGGGGTTGCGTCTCGAAGAGAAAATCCGATTGGTTCGCGGCACTCGCGGTTCGGTCGCTTAAGTCACTCGCTTAAGTCGCGGCGCGACGTTTCGTCCTTGAAGCGCGTTCCTAGAAGTTATTGCGATGACCAACTGTCACCTACTGACGGGTCCGCGGCGTAGAAAAATTTCGGCTTTTTTCGCAGCTAGCTCGAAGGGTCAACCGGTTCCGGCCGCACCAGGTTGACCCCACTTCCGATGCCTTCGGGCGCTTCTTTCTTCGCGCCGGCCGCCGAAACGGTCATCGGCGCCCCGGAACGTGTGCGGCGCCCGACATCGCGCATTACCTGAAGGGGTCAACTGGTCAAACGAGTTTCGACGATTTGCGGACGCAAGGGCACAGGGACAGTTTTGACCGTTACGAATGCCCCTCGCAGCCCTCGGACGCGAAAAAATGCAAATCACGCGCCATCCAAAGATATGGTCAGTGAATGGGGTAGTGCCTAAGGGTTGTTTATGCAGGTAGGCTGATTATGCAAGGCGAAGGGCTGTGTTGTCGAAAGAAGCGTGAGAAACTTAAGAAAACGAAAAAAACTCCAAGGGATGGAGTCTAGGGGTGGGGAGTGTTTGAGGATGAAATTAAGATGAATGAGATTTTGTCTCGAGCTGCTGATGCGGTGCAAATATTTGCACGTCAGCATCCCTTCACTTTAGAAAAACTACCCCCGAAGTGTTAAAAATGTGATATCTATATAAAATCATCCCCTAAATATACAATTACATTTTTCGGTTTTTGACGCGTTTTGGGAAATTTTCAATTTAAGGGTTGAAAGTTAAGGGTGGTTGGTGCGCTGGAAATTTCTCCGTTTCAATAGATAGCAAGAAGTATAGAAGTATACGTAATAAAGGCTTTGGAAAATTGGAAGGCGGCCTGATAGGGGGCGTCGCGGGGGCGGCCGTGGGTTGAGGGTGGCGTCGCCTGCGAGACGCCGCCGCCGTCGACGACGCGAAACGAATCCTTTTCAACCGAGAATAAATTAAAACTCGCCTCGGCGTTCGCCCATTCTCATTCTTCTATCGCGTCGTCGCTCGTCCGGGGGGCGGCGGCGACGCCCGCCGATGAATAAAACGTGTGGAGCGAAGACTAAAAACAAGACGTCGAGTTTTGTTTTTGTTGCGCGCGCAAATTCGACGCGTTTATTCGACGCGGAATGTAAATTCCGAGCCCCCAGAGAACTTTTTGTCAGCGGGGGCGGCGGCGGAGGCGGCGGAGAAGGAAAAGGGTCGGAAAATATACTTTACTTTAATGTCACTTTGTATCGTCTTTCTTATAATATTCATCAAGGGACTTTATTAGGCGCTTTCTTGCCGTCGCCGACGCCGCCGCCGCCCTCCGCGCCGCCTCCCCCCGCCGAGGGCGAGACTCGCGTTTCTGGCGCATTAATTTTACGTCTCTCGGCGCGCTCGAACGTAAATTCGAGCGCGAAAAATATCGAAATCAAAGGTGCAATATGTCCGAAACCGGTTTTCGGCGCGAAACTCACCCCTTCGTCCCTAATTTAGCGGTCGCGCGCAGTGAAACTGACCCTTCGCCGGCTGCATCGCGCAAAACTGGTTTGACCACTACTTACCCCTTTTTTTCGTCCCCTGGACACACGTGGACGCCGCAAATGTCCAGAAAGACATCTGGACGAAACTACCCCTTGAACGCATCCCTTAAATATTTGACTAGAAAACATTTTTTGTGCTCGAAGCTCGGGTTATTGTTTTGCTAGTAATAGGTTAATCCATCGCGGCTAAAGTTAACTTCCGGCAGAGTCGCCGGTCCGCCGCTACTTTCCCAGGGGGTGGCTGCGCAGAGGGTGGATACTGAGCGAGTGCATTAATCAATTATTGACTTTGTCCTCAAGCACTCAAATCGTTATCTCGTTACTTGGCTATTAACTCGTTTAGTCGATTGTATCCGAACAAACCGGAAGTTACTGACTCGCCTATGTCTAAGATTTAATTTTTGGCGCACTTCCGGTTTCACACCATTTGTGCAATAGTAATATAACGTTTATATTTGTCCGGATATAAAACATTACAATTGAATAAGATCTTCAACGGCAAGGTGGTTCTTTCCTCCTGGCGAACCGGAAGTGGTCGCCACGTCTGTGGTATCATTGAGAACATACCGCCAACTGGAATCGGTACCCGCCTTCTTCCTACAGTCCTGCTCCCTCTTGCTAACCGATTTCAATAAGTATCGAACGCTATCTTTGGTCGGTTCCGGTTTCAGCGGAGTAAATTCGTGCTTGTCTATCAGAGACTTCCCATCTAGGGTTCTACCACTTCCTAGGAGTTGATGCGTAGGACTGGTTAGACGTTTGTGTCGCGTCAATTTCTGGGTCAGCGTGGAGAAGTCACTGGGACCAGAACGATAAAGTTTCCGGCACAACCTTCTCGAGAAGTCAGTCGCCCCCATGGAGCACGGGGATGCCTCCTCGGACAGATCAGGGTTCAGAAGGGATCTGATCAAGTGATTGGGGGTTTTCTGTTTTGAATGATACTTGCATGTCTGCTCACTCGTCGAACTGTTTCCGGGTTTCTTGTTGTCCTTCTTCAAGTTCGTTTGTATCCCGATTTCTGCCACAGGTTTGCATGGTTTGGACACGGCGGGCTTCTCATATTGTTTGGTCATATTCTGGAGGACCTTCTCAGTGTCTACCGATGTGTTAAAGGCACGATAATTGGGCTTACGAGGAAACCATTCAGTCTGATAAAACTGGGGTGGCTGGGACGCCATCTTCAAGTTGGCTCTCTTCGGCTTACTGCCCAGGACAGTGGACCCGATCAGGGAGCCAATCTGTTCGCCGCTGGGACTCAACACAGGGAAGATCCCCTTAACAATCATCGACCTGGTGATCCTCGCTGGGGTCTTTCCGTTCTGCACCATCTTGTCAAACCGTGGGCTGTCCACGATGCGGACGTTTTCGGTCTGCACCAGGGCACATTCAACCTCGCGTTTGAAGAAAGATGCCTGGGACTGGGAGTATTTGATCGTGGGCCTTGATGCGGAAGGTTCGAACTTGGGATGGAGGGAGTGATAGAGGTCAATGATCGAGTTCTGCACCTCCTTGCTCCCATCGATGTCCCTGAATTTAAAGTCTGACGACGTTCTGGGAGTGATCACGGTGAGATGCTTCAAGTTGTTCAGCTTGACGACGTTCACAAACTGATCGGACTTGACCTGCATGGCCTGCGAGGACTGCCCACGATTAACCAGGTATTTCTGAGAACATTCGTCCCTGGTACATGGCGGACCCTTTCCTCTTGCATCTCTCATATTTTTCAAATCCCCATTGGTCTGCAGGTCTTCGTCAAAGTTCATGATGAAGCTATCCTTGGAGCAGAACGAGCAGGCACTCAAAGAGGTGTCAGGAGACTGACCACAAGCAGCTACCTTTCGCTTCCTCCTGTGATCCTTCCGACGTCTTCTGTGGTGGCTACTCCGGCCGTGCGTTTTCGCCGAGGACTTCTTCCTTGTGACAACCCCTTTTCTCTTACTGGAGGGTATCCTGTTATAGGACCCCATGCGGTTGGGGACTTTGTTCCAGAGCGTTTCCACGACCGGTTCCGGTTTCCTTTCTTCGATTTGTTGCACCTCTTTCTCGCAAAGTTCACTGGTGTAGAACGAGTTATAAGAACTGGGGGTGCTAGCGAGGTTGTAGGTGTTACAACGTCCGTCATGATGGATAGCCACACAGGTCTTGTGCTTCTTCTTTTCGAAGAGACTGATCTTCAGAAGGAGCTTGCGCGAGTTGTTAGGTTCCATGGTGGTAACTTGGAAAGGATCAATGACACCTTCTGACGACGCACAGGACCGGGGACTGGTTTTCCTTACAACATCTCTAGCCGCATTCTCATTTTCATTGTTACTGGCCAGTTTGAGGACTGCCTTTTTGCCGCTCATCACAAAAATTTGACTTCCACAACATAACAATTTGACAATACACCGCCGATAGGTCATTTTTCAAATACGTCAGACATGTCAAAATTTTCGTAGACAAAAGGAATCCATTAAGGATGCAAAAGAATCATAAATTCCAGTTAGCAGATACACTCAAACCACCTTTCTATCAATCTGAGACATCACCAAACAGAAGAAAAACGCAGAAGAGTAAGCCCAAGTCATTTCTGAGACCTCAGAGGAGTGAGCCTGAGCTAGCCATAGAAGTAACCGTTAATAGCAAGTTAAATGCACCCAAAATCATTACATCAGATACAGAAGTAGCCGCTGACGTCAGGAACGGCAGGAATACTTTCAGCAGTGACCGGGTACAAGGGGTGTTTTGCATTGTCAAAGATCCAGCTGTACGCTATGATAGCCAGACTTCTTGTACGTCCACTTTTCCGGTTTTCTGGTTTAGGCAAATGCCAATGCAAGTGTTACATCTAAGTAATGACACTATGGGCCATCATATTGACACGCAGACCATTGAGGAACGATCGGATGTAAGCATTCGTAAGGACACCTCTGAGAAAGCCCCGGATAAGTATCCACAGGCGCGTCCTTCAGATGACGCAGAAGCGCACTCCGCCAATGATGATGGTGATGACGTTGGCAGGTCCATAGCATGCTTCCGGTACAGTCCCGTTACTTGTTACACGAACGACAGCGTCCAGATTAGCTCCCCTACCATTACCGCAGATGAACCAAAGGAGAGAGAAACACTTAAGGGCGGGATATCCCCTCTGAATAGCAAGTTAGCAGAAATACAGCAAGATTCGATTGTGCTTGACAAAGTAAGATTATCTGAACCGCCTGAGGAGAAGGACCCCCCTAAATTCTTGGACCTTGGACCACGCTCTAGAAACCCCTCGTTGGAGCTGGAGCGCATTAACTTGACTTCTGATATACAGCTGGCAGACGAGCCTAGGCTTCATAGTATCTTGCGATCAGTGCCGTCCGCAGAACCCAAAGGGAGTCAGGTGGTTGAAGACTGCTTAAGGAAGATCGACCACCATTTAGAGGATAAGTCCTCCGAATATATCCAGCAGAACATCATAGCTCGTCTGAAGAAGATTCGCTCGGAGAAAACGAAGAAGATGAAAGAGATAAAGACCAAGACAAAGTCGGAACGTCACATGGTCACGATTCATTTGGACACGACCAATGCTGATTGCGACAGTGCGCAGTTAGATATCCTCCAGAAGGTCGTAAAGTCTGCCAGCCTACATTCCCTGCCCTCTCTGAAGGCGAGCAGGGGGAGTACCACGCGCAAAAGTATCCTTAAGCCAGAGAGCTTGCAAACTAAGACCGTGTGCGACTGTCCGACACAAGTGAGCACACAAGCTAAGAGCATCCTGGACATGCAGATGTTGGAGAGCCTTCTGGAGGAGATCAAAAAGATCAATTTCGATGTCCTCCATGATCAATTGAGTGCTCCGCAGAAACTAGAACAAACTGACAATCCATCTGGGACATCCTCCGAGGAGGAGAAGGATAAATGCTCGGAGAAGGAATGCCAGACGAACCGGCAAGTCCTCAAGACCATCTTGGACCTTGAGAAGTTGGAGAAGTTGTTGGAGGAGATCAGCGGTTTGGACCTTGAGAAACTTGCTGAGAAGCACGCTAAGAAACAGTCTGAGGACGCCAGAGTGGATGAGATGAATCCGAATGTTAATCAAGCAATCGATGAAGGAGGCAAGGACAAAAATATCGTAGAGACCCCTGAATGCAAGCCTGAAAGTAGTGGTGCATTAAGCATACATTGTTGCCAGTCGCCTGCGGAAGTCAGTGAATTTGGGCTGGTAGCTGAAGACAAGTATGAACCAGGAAGCAATACTTTGGCCGATGTCATTAATTTGCAGGGTGAGAGTTCGGTACCGCTTCCAAAAAAAGTGTCTTCTTTAACCGATTTTCGAACTTCCAAGTCAGTCCGAAATCTCAATAGATCCATAGACTCTAAGGCGGTGGAGTCGGTAAGGAGTCGGTCATTAAAATTGGATTCTGTTCCTGACGGGTGGGCCCCAGAAAAGTCTTCACCTGCTTGTGATACGAGCCAGAAGAGAGCAAGTGGGGCCAGTCTAAGGACGAGTACGATTAATAAGCTCTCAAAGGTACTGAAGTTAGAAGACGTCAAGGAGGAGATTGAGGGGGACCCAGAGGTTGAGCCAGAAGGACCATCAGCACCTGGCTCGGATAAAATTGATTCTTTACAAACTCCAGTGCAGGGTTCAAGGGTCGAAAACGATGACTGGAAGATAGCTCCAGTAGAATTGATTGCGAATCCTCCTCAGCTAGAAGAAGCGGTCAGAAAGAAGAGCTCCTTAGCCAGGACTTCAACTTCCACGAAGAAGACCACTAAACAGAATGAGAAGGACAATAAGACGAAGGATAAAAAACAAGGGAAATATCAACCATACAGGAGGATGAACGATACTTCTTCTATGAAATGTCCGAAGAAAGGCTCAGTAACAACGAGATCTACCCTGAGCAAAGACTCCAAGGTGGATAGTCCCCATAGCAAAGGCAGCAAAGCAAGTGCAAAGTACACCAAGGGGAAGAGTTCCAAACAGAAGAAACTTAAGAATGAGCATGGCGTCCCAGGGTCCTGCCCAGGCCCGAGATCAGAATGTCCTATGATGAAGAAGGAGGAGATGCAGGTTCTTGACAGTGGCGCTGAGCTAAATACCAATGAACAATCTTGCATAAAGATGTTATCAGACCCCACTGAGAAGAAAAGGAAGAAGGAAATAAGCGATTTGAGACCCCACAGACGAGGAATAAAATTCACGTCGAAGAACAACACTGATTGCAAACGCTGCATTAATTGTGGGCTAACAACATGTGATTGTGGTACGCCTTTCTGCTCTTGTGCTGTCCGACAGCAAGCTGCTTCCGTGAGGCCGGTCGCGACTGTGCTGCCATCGAGGAAAAGGATTGGTTCGATTGACAGGAGGTGCGGCTGATGCTTTTGCGCGTGGATCTTGTAACCTTGTGAGCTTGTCACTTGTAACTTGTGGCCGGGTGAGAATTGTTTTATTTGTTTCTACGTTTCGATTTGTCATGTGACAAACACATGGGGTCAGAACACATCCGGTAATGTCACGTCATCATGTCCAAATTTCGAATATATAGAAATCCAATATGCAGTCGAACGCCGTTCAATGTATCTGCGCCAATTGTTTGTAAATGGAAGCACTCGCCGATCATCCCAAAGATCACTCAGAAGATCGTCGAGGAGTCCGAAACATCCGAAATGCAAGTAGATCGCTATTATCCGCCTGGATCTCTGCAGTGCGCGGTCTTGTCCGACACGAGACTGTCGCAGGTGAGGATCTCAGAGACTGATGTTGAGGAGGATCCGCGAGAGAGTTATTCGTTCACAGATGTTCATTACTTTACGAAACCGAATTGGGCGCCGACGCCGGTTTACGTAATCAGGGGCGCGACGGGCCCCGTATTTTCTAAGCCGCAGAACAAGAAGCTGCAGACGAAGGGCGTGCAGCTCTTCCATCAGCACCCCAAGGGTTGTCAGGCAATGTTCCAGGAAGATGCCGGATGCCAGGCGGCGTTGGAACCGAGCTGCAAACGGGAAAACCGACAGAAGTCGAGCCTGTCGGTGGTGTGGCTCAAGAAACGAAAGAAGCCCGTTCATGTTATGCGCGTCACCGAGGAGGACTTCAAGGACCAGTTTACCCACCTGCTGATCGAGAGTCAGACGACTCAGACCGTCATGAGCGTGCACACTCAAGCTGCTTCAACGTCCAGTGGCCTGAAGTTGCCGTGTAAGAAGGCCCGGCAGATGGTGGAGGGCAGCCAGTTGATCTGTGAGTGCACCAATAAGGGACAGCAAGTCTCCAAGTCAGATTCCCTGACCGCCTTGGTTTCGAAGATTATGCAAACGGAAGAACCGCCGACTGAAAGTCGTCGGAGCACCTCGTTGACTGCGTTGCAGGACGCGCCGGCGTACATGGCCGCACTCAAGAAGTCTGCGAGTAATCAGATCAACAGTTCCAATCTGACAAATGACCCACCGCGAGAGATGGCGACAGCAACCGAAGACAAATCTATCCACACCGAAATGGACGCTGGCACTGGCACCGGCACAGGCAAAAGCTCCAGCATATTAGCTTCGCCAATACCTTTGAAGATGTCGGAAGACCCCAATCTCCCAGAAACATTCACGGTGGCTGAGAACAGCAATAACATCCAGAACACGCTAGAACTAATCGAAAGCGGTTTGGAAGATCTGAAACTCAAGAGTCCCGCGAAATCATCTGCATCGAGAATTGACCAAGTGTCTGAGGGCAAGTCCCGGTCCAATTGGAGTAGCAAGGGAACGAGCGGATCTCAGAAGAAGGAATCCGACTATCTGAGTAAAAATATAATCTTGGAGAACTTCATTGGGGTACCCGATAAGTTAGCTACAGTTGATGAGGATGGTCCAGCTTCAACTGTGACTGTTGAGGATCTTCTAAGAGCCAAACAACTCGACACATTTTCCAACGCTCCTAGCAAAATCACTGGGAGGACGGGTCCGAGAAAGTCGAGAATCGAGAGAAAGTTCAGCGAGGAGGAACTCGAAGTCACCAAAGAGCATATTTATGACACCCAGGGCCAATCCGACGATCAGACGACTTCGGATATTGGTAAGTTGGACGACCTGGAAGAGGAGATGAGGAGCGAGGCGTTGGGACCCGACTACACTCTACCGCAACCCAGGAAGGGAAGCTACGCCAGGAATAATACAAAGCCCGGTGTGACTAAACCGTATCAAGGCAGAAATAGTAGGAGCCCAGCCGGGCGGTTTAGCAAAGCCACCACAATTCTGGACCCCTACGATTCAGTCTCGACAAGGACAAATACGCGACAGAACAAGTTTGAAAGCGATGCAATGTCCAAGAGTTATAAGAGGCACGAAGAGACGACGGTCGAGGATGACGACGGTGGTTATCAACAGCAAAAGAAGGAGACAATGCAGGTTGCGAAGACGCGCAAGACCATCACCGAGATACAAACGGATTATGATTCGAGAGAAAGTACGCCGCCGCCCGAGCCGTCGCCTCCGCCATCACCTCCGAAGACACCCAGTCCTAAGATCAAATGTAAGAAGGTAGCAAGCTGCAAGATTAAGGCTGGGTCCAATCAGAGTCTGACGTATCCCTCCAACAAGCCCAAGTGCAGTCTAAGATACTACACCAACAAGAGCGTGTGCAGGCAGTGCTGCAGGCCAAAAGACAAGAAGGACAAAGGAGATTCTGATGACAAGTCGGACGATTGCAAGTGTACATGTAACAACAAGGAGGTTGGCTTGCCAGTATTCGTCAAGGACCCGAGTCCACCATGTCCCCCATGCAACTGCACTAGGTGTAATAACAACTGTGGCTATGGGCCGAACAATTGTTACAACACATACGGTCGTTGTGTCATGCCACCCGAGCCCAACTGGGGATGTAATTGTTGGCAGGGCGTCTGTACCACCTACGGGTATTGTCAAGGATATTATCCCAATACGACAACGCTCAACCAACCGATGCCCGGGTGTGTCCCACGACGCGTGCCCAATGCGTGCCCGGAGCCCACCTGCCTGATATACCCGCGAAGTCAATTTTCTTCCGCAACTGACCCTTGCAATCCTTTCAGACCTTGCAAATACTAGTAACAAATAAAAACTATTTATTGAATCTCGTTGGTTGCGTTGTCATAGCGTCGAAAATTGTTGTGCCGTCAGTCGGTTCATCGTCCATTTGTGTCAAGGAAAAGGTTCTAAATTTTTGTAAACATGGCGTTCAAGTGCATGGGTCCCAAGATGGAGACGTTGCAGGAGGTGCTCGAGGAGGGCGAGGAAGAGTCGTGGCCCGGCAGTGATGCATCCCCTGACAGTCAGTCTTTGTCCCTGGTGTCCGAATCCATCTCGGCCGTGATGGATAGTGTCGAGTCGACGAGTAATGCTACGTGTAGGCAGTTCGACGAGAAGCTGCTGTGTCCTGAGATGTCCGACGAACAAGTTCAGATACAACTCTATCCGGCTTTGCGGACCCCCAACCCCATCAAGCAGATTGCCAAGGTGTTGATGAAGAGTGTGCAGACGAACATTGAAAACTCAATCGCCGGAAACAAGAAGACAAAGGAGGTGCAAACCCTTCACAAGTATCCGCCTGTGGTAACTGAGGTCAAGGCACCGCCACCGGAACCTGTCAAAATTGTTTTACCGAAGCGAACACCTGGGGCTCAAGCGGCGATCAGTAGAGAGATCAAAATATGGAATTTTGATGACTTCATCATGTGCGATAAGACTAATCAGGCGAAGCTCCCCCACAGCAGGTACAAGCGTAACAAGTTGATTCAAACGTTCACTAGACCTGCTAAGAAGGGCAGACATTACGTCGACAAAGGGATCGGTACTTGTATGATGGTCTCCACGAAGGATCAATGTACAGCAACGAAGACCGATAAGTGTACCGAGATGTTCAAAGAGCCATGTCTGACATACTTCCACCAATTAACCAAATTCCCACAGAATGAGACCCAAACTGAATCCATTGTGGGATATGCCAACACATTGGTAGATAACAGGATGAGTGATATATATGATGCTGTTAACAAGGGGACCATACCTCCGAAGGTAATTGCATCCCGTCTGTCTGTCTTTTCCCTTCGACTGAAGAACGCCGAGAGCGATCTGACCAGCGTTCTCACCAACATGAGAGAGTTCACTACAAAGAACTATCAGAAACCGCTAACCTACAGGTCCACAGCTATGAGGAGCAGACAGTCTAGTTCGTTTTGTCCAACTCCACCTACACGTCCATCGCAAAGTGGATACTCTCGAATATCTAAACCCCCTTTCAGGAGGTCATCGAGAACACCCACCAGGAACTATCTGGGTGCGAAATGGACCAACAGGACCAACAATTCGCAAGTGCAAAGCGCACAAGTTTCCACGTCCACGCTGAACATCCCTCCGTATTATCATAACGTCCACTACGAACAGAATCCGATGCACTGTCATGCGTACACCTACAGCGCAATGCCGTATATGCACGTGATGTACCCACCGCCGTAACCTTGTCACTCAACTGTCATGTGCTAGCGAAAAAAGGTGTCAAAATTTCCAGTGGGGATCTGCGTGGGATCTGCTTTAATGCCTAAACGGCAGTCGAAAGCCTCGAAAAAGTCGAAGGATGCCTCGCAGGCTTCTAGCTCGACTGCGACGGAATCCTCAGGATCACGATCAAAGGACTCGACCAAAAGATCAGACCCATCGCGGTCTGCTTCCCGTTCTGGGCAGAGCCAGCAAAGCAAAAAATCAGAATTGCTGTCCAAAAAGGGGATTTCTAGCCCAAGTCTTACACACACTAACGAGGAGTCTGTACGGTCCCAGACCTACCTCGCCGCAGCGAAGCGATCGTCCGAAGGAACAAAAACAACCGAAACATCAGACAGAGAAACACAAAAAGGCTCAAAAACAACGACAGCAACATCGACTCGACTTCAAGACGAGGTTTCTCATAGCGTGGCTAAAGACCTTTCGGTGGTGCGCGCACAACAACCCGCTTCTAATGTTCAGGTGTCTGATGTTCATGTCGGCGCACAGCAAGCGTCGGCAGAGGATAATAGCGAAGCGGTTGGCAAAGCGGATGTTTGTAGCGATTACAGCAGAGCTTGCCCTCCAAGCTGTGCAACATCGTCTGGACAGAAAGGCGGTGGATCTGGTTCGGAACCCAGACTTTCGGAAGGCAATCCTCCAGCTAGTGACGAAGGGATCGAACACAACAACGGAAGCGGTACAGCAAACCGAATTGGCATCGAAACCCTCATAGAACAATTGGAGGCTTGTCAGAAGCAAGTTGGGAACTTGCAGATGGACATGAGAGTCTTAGAGACACAGATAAAAATATTGGACGGTACCCAGACCCAGCCCAAGGACCAATCGGCAACGAAGCATTGTCAGACTGGGCAAGATAAATGTCGATCCGTTCGATGCCAAGTTGGCTCGAAGAAGGAGTGCGGGGCGCTCCTGGTAGATGACACCACCTTGAGGGAAACTTCCGACTACCTTTGTGATTGTCAGAAATGTAGTTGTCAAGTCGACGACTGACAGTCAATCAGTCAATCAGCGAAAATTACCCGTATCATCGTCATCTTGTAATTTCTCACCGCCCATTTAGTCCGAGATGCCGGGCCAATATAAGCCGCAGAAGTCGATCATGAAGATGCCAAAGTGTTGTTCCTCCTTCTCGCTGTCCATGGGTTCCCTGGACTACGAAGGCAACTGCTCCAATGAGGACTGCCCACTGAGGGTCAGTTTTAGATTGGAAAATCCCAAGAAGGAGGTCAACAGTTGCTCCTTTGATCATAAGCAGTGTGGAAATTCGCCCCCCTCAGAAAACATGAAGAAATGCGTTTTAAACGATGACCTAACGAATGACTCGTGGTTGTCTCTGATGACCCCCTGTGGGGTGACATGCTCAGAAGTACGGTATCAAATTAAACCGATGCTACATGTCAGGAAGGTCCAGAGTAATCCTGACGAGAACATATATGCCAACAAGCGTAAATACTCCTGTTGTATGGAACTCCACGAGCTCGATGCTCTTCTGGCAGAGCTGCTCCCGGACAACGAGGAGACTACTGCCAGGTCCAAGCTTGTAGACCGGGAGAAGACCATACAGACTGACCAGGCGGACTTTGCTAACAAGCATACGAACACTTCAAAGCTCAAGGCGAAGGGGAAGAAGAAGAAGAAGGTGAAAAGTAAGACTACTAAGAACAATACGTGTAGGAGGTGTGATGACAAGGGGCCAGAAGACGGGTTTATTTACAAGGATAGGAGATTTAAAGAAAAACCAATGCTAAAACCTGTACAGATTCAACGAAGATCTCCCAATCCCCACTGCCGTTGTTTTAGTAATTTCAGCAACCAATGCTGCATGACCAGCAGATTCCTAGACGCATCCAGCAGAGTCGTCTATCCGTTCAGCCCATGTGCATGGAGACCTTGTGACAGTATGATAAGCTCTTACCCTGTCGCATGCCCTTGTCATCATCAATGGTGTTTCTCCCAGGGAATATAATGTGCATCTCACATTTTACATGTTGACACTGGCATTTTTACAATCAATAAATCTTTTATCCTGACGTTGTTTGCTAGGTTCCTCGTCTCCCTAGGCAACCCTTGACAGACAATGTAGTTTTCGTGGCGGAATGTCAGTCGGGCATTTTTTCTAAATTCTCCGTATCATCGTCATCTCATACCATATTTCATATCGCATCATAATATCATTAGACCATGCCGGACGTTAAGAACTCCAGTAACCCGAATGGTAAGAACAGGGGTATCCAGTCAGACAGGAAGCAAGCCCCAAAAGACGCTTACCACGATGAGGGCTCGTCGACCAGGGACGTGGGCAGGAGGGGTTCGAGACAATCAAACAACTCTGACGATACGCCCTCTGGTAACGATGACAAGCGATATGTTAAGCTGTTGTACAAGGGGGAAATTTTCTTTGTAGAGATATCCTGTCATTGCTTTGACAGTGACGCTGATTTCACAGAGACTAGCAGTGACGAAGATGATGCTCCTAAGAAGAAGAAGAAGAAGGGTAACAAGAAAGATAAGGATAAGAAGGGGAAAGGTGAGGATGATGATGAGAAGCAAGGGAAAGGACAAGGGAAAGAACAAGGACAATGCGGTCCATTTGATTTGACTGCTGCTTTACTGGACTGCTCCGCACGGGTGTGTATGCCCTGCCCACCAAAATGGTCATGTTGCCAGCCGTGTGCATCCTGCGGTCCTTGTGGACCATGTGTTGCCAACACTGTTATGTATCCTCCGTGCTGCCAGTCATGCCAAGAAGCCCCTAAAGGCGATGGCAAAGGTAAGGACGACCAAGGCAAGGGCAAGGGCGCGAAGGGAAAGAAGAAGTCGGAGGACGATGACGATGACGAGGATGAAGATGAAGATGAAGAAGATGAGGACGGTGATTATGATGATGATAAAAAGAAGAAAAGGGGTAACAGTTCGAAGGACAAGAAGGAACGGGCCGGTAATGCTTCTAGGAGTAGGAGAGACAAATCAGGGAAGTCCAGCAAAGGAAGTAGACTTGATGACGAAGATTCCAGGAGTGCGCGAAGTAATAGGAGTAGGAGTAGCAGGAGTAAGAATAACATGAGTCCTAAGGCATCCTCGAGAAGTAGGTCCAACTCCCCAGACTCCCCCAAAATTAAGATGATTCCGTGCAATCAGAAGTGCAACAAGTGTTCGGAGAGAGAGAAAAGCAAGAGTAGGAGGGGCAGTCGGTCGAGTAGATGATCCTTACACATGACATCATCTCATTTCGTGACACCAACACATGACATGCTGACATTCTGACCATTATTTAAATAAAAGTTTACGAGGAGGCTTTGGTTGTTGTTTATTCACTGAGATAGGTTCCATCACGTGGACGTTTTAGTTGAAAGCCGACAATCGTTGGAAATATATCCGAAATTCTTGTTTTTACCTTTATTCCTCGCCATGTGTGACGAGAAAACTGCCAAAGCGGGCAAGCCCCAAGGAGGTGGTTGCACCTGCGGGTCAGCGGAGGCCGCCAGCAAGGCGCAGCCGCCCAAGGAGGCCAAGGAGACCAAAGAGGCCAAAAACTGCAATGAGACAGAGAACAAATCCGCGACCGAAGGGAAGTGCAGCTGCGGCTCCAAGTAACCATGACGGGCGGAGGTTAGAAAGCCAACCGTAGTGTCAGTCAAAGGTGTCAAGTGGGTCGAGCATGATTTGCCAAAAAATGCGCTAGCATGCCACTCCCGCAGGTTGTGTTCTTCGAAGACAAAGATCTCGTCAACGAGACGATCGAGATTGACGTGCTGTCTAACATCCTGCTCCGGAGGAGAGATGCATCTGGGAAGGTGACGTCGAGCCGGGAGGAGGCGGTCCATCGTCTCATTCATGTGCTCCCCGAGAGGCATCCGTCGACTCCGTGCGGGCAGCACAAGTGGGAGATTTTGGGGAAACCCAGCGCGCCGAAAGTGACCACCGAAGACAAGGGCGTGATCGTGAGCAGAATGAAGGTGGACTCCTGTGAAACTCAGACTTCTTTGGAAACCCATCCTCTGATGATCCATCGGCCTTCGAAATCAATGGATGACTCCATCGCCGACAGTTGCGGTCGTACACGTCGACCAGAACGACAACGATATTTACAAGTGCTGCACGCCGACAGCAAGAGCAAGTGCACTTCCTCGGCCGACGAGCACCTGCGGCTTCACATCTACGTATCCGAGCCCAGCTCCAAGGAATCCCCTCAGCTGTCAGCGACGGAGGAGTTCGGACGTGTGGCGCACTCTAGAAAGAAGCTGAAACAGATCTACCCCGACTCGTTCTATGCATACAAGTATTACCCACTAATGACTGCAGAGCAGAGCAATCGGACCATTTTTGACAAACATCAAGGACATCGAAAATTACGCGAAATTCCACCCACGAACGACGACACGAAAACCTCGCGGACCATGGCCGATTGGAGGAGAGAGAGGATGTTTCGCAAAGAGATGGAGGAGTTCCTAAAGGATGACGAGGTCTCTCGCATCCTGAGGACCACAGGCAGTTTCACCAGTTTTGTGCGAGGCTGCAGGACCACGGACACTGCTCAGCAGACTGACATAAGGTTGGGCAGAGTTGTCTCCGATATTTCATGCACGTCTACAATTGACCTTGACTGTGACGACCCAGAACATGAACAACTGCGAGTGTATTTACGGAACACCATCAAGGACGTATGCTCCTAGGGCACCGCTGTTTTTCAAATGTGTTGGCTTTCAATAAACACCTGACATTTTCAAAATCTTATGTTATTTTTGCGAGAACAGTTCGACAGAGGATTTAATTCTGCGTCGGTTCGGCCTTTAAATTTTTTTGATAGCTCTACTAGTTAGGAAGTTACTTGCCTTTAAAGTTTAGAGGTCAGCGGGGTCAACTTCAAGGTCAGAAGCATTTTTTCATGGCTTGTGATGGTGGTGGATATTTGAAAAATTTAAAATGTGACTATGCAGGAAATTTTATTACCTTTCAGATGGTGTATGGTGGTAGGAATAATTATTCGATTGTCGCCGCCTCCGGGGGCAGGAAGGCGGAAGGACCTCGTCGCGCGAGTCGTCGGGGGCACGCTCACTTTAAATAATAATGCGAGCGTCTTTCGGCGGTGCGCGCTGCGTCCTGCGGGGGCGCGCTTTGTTTGCGATTTTGTTGTTCCTGCCGCCCCCGATGTAATATCGTGTTTTGTGTCGTGTCGTTAGTGTTGTTTTCCGCTCTATTCGACAAAACTGTGCGCCTTACGGGATTCGTGCTCGTTGAGGCGCGACCGGCGCGCCGGCAACAAAAAGGAAAACCTTAGACTGACACACGCCGCCGCCGCCGCCGCCGCGCGCCTTAAAACTCACCTCAATTTATCAATGTCTTCAAGATAACGCCGCACAATGGGAGCGTGTAAAACATCTATTGTTGCGGAGGCCCAGAGGACGAGCGCCGCGAAGGAAGCGCCGTTGCCCCGCCGCCGCCCTCGCGAACAAGGGCTTGCATGTCGGATGGGTTTTTCACGCCGCGCGCGCGAAACAATGAACGACATGCGAACGGCTGCCGCGACAAAAGGACGACCGGCGAGCGACGTGAAAATAGTTACAACAATGCGGGGGCGGCGACGGGCGACGGCAATAATCGTCCTGCGACGCACATGTGCAAGGCCGCGGATGTCCCCCGCGGGTTGCCTTTCACGTTTTCACTCTTGAGCGAGTTTTACTAGCGTTATTGTTGCCTAGCCGCCTCCTGGAGGCGGCGAGCGCTCTTTAAACTTGTCATATCGGTGTGAATTATAGACGAGTTATCTCGGGCCCTTGACGACGTCATTAGTTTTTATCAGCGCTCGAACAAACTATATTGTTATTACATTCAGCCTGCCGCCCCCGAGTCGTTTTCAGTTTTCGAAAATAATCGTAAATTCAGAGTTTATACTTTCATAAAACGCCTCCCAGGGCCTAAGTAATTATTTATATTTCTCAGACGGTAGAGTTAAGAATATGCCGCCCGCTCGCCGCCCCCCGCCGCAAAAGGCCGAGATCGAGGCCGCGGCTCGCCGAACGCTCGACAAAACGATAAGAGTGCGAATCGCGAGGCTCGCGCCGCCGCTCGCTCTCCTCGCCGCCTCCGCCGCCGCCGCCGCCAGCAACGCGTCAATATTTAATTAAAATAACCATAGAAACGCCGGGGAGTGGTCCCTTGATATTTTCTTCGGAGTTTTCCGCGGAGTTTTCCGCGCGCCTCGCCCGCCACCTTCCGCCGCCCGCTCCTCGTCGCAGCCGCCTCCCCCCACGGCGGCCTCTTTTCTACACTCCTCGGGCAATATCGATTTTATTTTATTCTTAGACGCTTTATTCAATACGCTCCGCAAACGAAACGTCTTCAAAAAACCGCCCTCGAACTCGCCGCCCCCAGTGGCGCAAAATTATCGACTCGGTAAATTTCTGCGAGGCGTAGGTAGGGAGAAGAATGGAAGTATTTTTGCGCGATATTCGCAGAATGCGAAGTCCTCGGCCGTCTCCTTGCCGCCCCCGGCGGCGTGAAGTGTCGGGCAAAAGTGGGGGAAAAGGGGAAAAACTCCTTGGACCCCCGCGCGCGCCGCGCCGCGCGACCAATGAGAGAAAGGCGAGCCGCGCGGCCGACGACGTCGCCGCCGCCGTCGTGAGGGTCTCCTTCGGTCGGCTCGCGAGGAGCGCGGAACTTTCGCCGCCGTCGAGTTGTTTTATTGATCGAGCGTCGCGCCGCGCTCCCCTCGAGAAAGAATCCGAGGGGGTGATTGCGATCCCCACTCTTAAAAATCCACCACTAAGACGCAACAGCAGAAGAGGAAAAATCACTAAAATATTCACCAAAAAAACTACCCCCGAAAAAAAACTCTTTTATTTCATGTAAACAAATATTTTAGTATAATTTTTATGCCGCTCAGAGCCACTGAGAAATATTTTCATCCCTTATTTCAACCCTTCAACCCTTAAAATCAAACTGTTCTAATTTTGGGAGTTCTGGGTCGTGCGGAATGCGAGGTTCACACATGACGTGTTGTGATCTTAAGTTTCTTAGAGCAAACATTGAGGGTGGTTCTGTAGTGGGGTGGATTACAACCCCGAAACATTCAAGGACAATGTCTTATGGCACTGAAATAGTTACAAAACAGATCGTACTTTTAAAAAAATAGGGGTGGTTCTTCAGGGTTGCGTTCAGGGTAGTTTTTTTACCTGTAGAAAAACATGTTTGGGTATCATTACAACGTCGAGTCACGTCAATAACTTTTTCCTTTCATCCCCTTCGCGCGTGTCTCCAATAAAGTCACAAAAAAGGACCCGCAAGGGGCGGAGGGTTTTTTTAGCTAAGGGATTTTTTCCCCATTGTGTGCCTACCCACTCACGAAGTGTAAACGACACGGATCGCGCGTGTTAATTGACGGCGGGCGGCGAGCTTAACTTCACGCAGGTTTTTCTCTTTTTTCCGGGCGCGCCGGCGAGCGTTTTTCCCTTCGGCCAGTTATCCTTGTTATCCCTTATCCCCGGCGCGCTTTATCGCCGCGCCAAGTGAATAAAGCGTAAGCGGCGTATTTACACGTCGCTTTCGCACTTTTTCCGAGCCGAGCTTTTTCCGCCGCCCGCTTTATTTGTCCGCTGGATTACCGCGAGGTCCTTTTTTCGCAGCCTCCGGGGCGCCGGTTTTTAATGACTGCGAGGTGCAAGCGAGAGTCGTTAGAGCGGACTACATAATCAAATTCGTAATTTTTATCCGGCAGCATGAGGACGGCGAGCTTTTTCGCGCAACATGTGCGCGAATTATAGTGTTGCAAGGATAATTTGATTAGATTTTTTGATGTTTTTTGTTTGGGAATTAATTTGAGGTACTTCTAGATTACCTAGAAGAATGATGTAAAGTCTGCTAGATAGATAATTTAACTAGCTATTAGATACATCTTGTTGGCAGCATAGAAACGTTGAGTTTCATCGTGGAACATGGACGCAAAGAGAACTGTTGCAGGGATAATTTGATTGGATTCTTTTGAAGTTTTGTGTTTGGGAATTAATTTGAGGCACTTCTAGATTACCTAGAAGAATGAGGTAAAGTGGGTTATATAGATAATTTAACTGGCTATTGGATACATCTTGTTAGCAGGATAGAAACGTTGAGTTTCATCGTGGAACATGAACACAAAGTAAACTGTTGCAAGGATAATTTGATTGGATTTTTTGAAGTTTTGTGTTTGGGAATTAATTTAAGGCACTTCTAGATTACCTAGAAGAATGAGATTAAGTGGGTTAAATAGATAATTTAACTGGCTATTAGATACATCTTTTTGCAAGACAAAAACGTTGAGTTTGATCGTGGAACATGAACGAAAAGTAAAGTATTGCAAGGATAATTTGATTGGATTTTTTTGGAGTTTTGTGTTTGGGAATTAATTTGAGGCACTTCTATATTACCCAGAAGATTGATGTAAAGTCTGTTGGATAGAAAATTTAATTAGCTATAAGATACATCTTGTTGGCAGGATAGAAATGGCGAATTTCTTTATAAAACATGAGCTGTAATAAAAATGCTGCAAAGATAATTGCATAGATTTCTTTGCAGTTTTTAGTTTGGGACTCTTCAGGAATATATTCCTGGATCTAATAAAGTGCGTTTCATACATAATTTATTTATGATCTACAATTTTATTCACATCTTATAAATAATTAGCGTTTTCACTAATCTAATTTCTTATTTATTATTGAAATTATCAAACAGTTTTCACATTTCTTTAAAAAAATGACTTTGAGAATAAATTAAACCCATTTCCCATATACAAAATCGAATTATTTCATACCTATAGAACAAAAATTTTCTGTCCTACACCTACCCCTTTAAACATCTCCAAAATCTTAATAACATTCTTAATAATCCACCCTTAAACAGCATCGCATTTTTTACAATTATTCCAAAGCTATTAATTTCAATAAAAACGCCCTATAACAAACATGTTACCCCACATGTTGATACATCATTAAAAACAAGTAGCAGACGTTTAAAAAATCATCCCCATGAAAGCAACCCCGCGCGCGTGCCGGAAAAAAGCATTCAGGTAAAAACCGACGCGAAAAAATCTCGCTCGCCGCGCAGACAATTAGGGGATGAGCGTGCGGTTTTTTATTATTGCCTCCTGGCGCGCGCCGCAGACCACCCCGTCGCTCTAATGGGGATGTTTAGCGTCTGTCGGACGTGCGGTCGCTTGCGCCGCGTGCATTCACCCTAAAAAACGCGTGCTCACAAAAAAGTATCTAAAAACGACATAAAAAGTCGAGGGCAAAAAAGCGAGGGGTGAGAGCGCGGCAAGTGGTGCGAGCGGTGCGCAAGGGGTAAAAAACGAGGGTGGCACGCGTGTCGGTATGGCAGTTTAGAGGGAGGAAGAGTTTCGTTCCAGTAACCGACAGAGGGCAGGTTGAGCAAACTTGAGGAGAGATTTTAGAATATTTTCAGGAACAAAGCAGTTTAAGGGTGAAATACAAGGGGTAGAGTGCAATATACGGATGTGTATAATGCAGAATTTTATGGGGATCTTATTTATTTAATTAGAAATTAGAAATTTTGAAGGATTTTGGGAGAAAATGTTAGTTTTATACAGTGCGATCAGATTAGACCCATTGATTTTAAGCATCAATTGCTCATATAAATATTAATGTAAACTATTCGTGTTATATATCATATTATTCACAATTTCATTGCGCATGACACAGTTTTTATCAAATTTAATTATATTCTAAAGTTTAGGAGTTATTCGGAATAATCTACTAGAAAACAAAAAACAGAAAGTTTATTAGACCAAAATTTATCGACAAGTTCATGCCCTTAGAAACAATATAAACAATCAATAACGAAACAAGTAACATATCATATTTTATGTAGAATTTAATGCAAATTCCGAATCTTTGAACAGAATTTAAATATTTTATGGCATTCAGAAGTTATTAACAATTTTCTCGGACCAAGTTGCTTCACCTAAAAATCTCAAACATTTATAAAAATAATTATATCGCTGGGAAAGTACAAGAAAATGCAAACTGCCAACAGTAAAAATTATAGGTTATTAGACGCCCTTTCAATCTGCATTTGTTCCGGCTACCTATCGCCGACCACATCCCTATGAACCTCGTTCAAACTCGAGCGCAAAAAAATCCGATTCACGACTTTCACTCGCACCGTACAATTCCGATGTCCCTTTCACCCTTTGCCATCAACCGGTGCGACGTGACGCAAGGGCTTCCGATGCCCTCGGGCGCAGCGTGCCAGCACACCTCTCTCGCTGCCTCGTCACTTACCTGTTTGCTTTTTGTGATTTTTTCCGGGCGCGACTGCAGCAGTTGCACTTTCGGACAAAAGGTCCCCGCGTCCGTCTGGCGCGCATTCGGACCTTCCGCCGGGCGCATTCTTTCGATTCCGGTGCAGTCGTCCGACGACTCTGTCATTATCCGTACCTGCGCGCCGCGAGAGCAATGAAAATCCGCAGTTCCGAGCGGTCGCGCCGGTTCTCCCGAAGGAAGAGGACGAGCTGAAGACGGACGATGTCGCGCGAAGACCCGCCGAGGACGACTGGAAACCCGGATCGAAGATCGTCGTCGTCAGTTGAGCGTCGGGTGTGAAACGCGTTGAATTATATCGAAATTAACATCAAACAACGCGTAACCTCGAAACCCGCGGAGGAACCTTTAAAACAAATAATTTAACCTTGAAGCATCGCCGAGGGACTTAAGACACGTGACTTAAACGCAACCCATTAAAGAGTCGTTAAAATGTTCGCCTTTGGGATGAGTTTGATTGTCAAACTGGCGAAACTGTTTATAAATTTTTACCAAAAAACTAAAAACAAAATACTCAACAATTAACTTATTCTCCGATCGTTACACTCACGCTAGTTTTAATTTGCTAACCTAACTAATACGTCTAATTAATAATTCGATTAAGTTCACTCCTAGGTAACTTAATCACCGCGATCAGTACAACAATGGGCAAGATGGACTGATAACAGATTTTTTACTTGTAATGCAACCAACTCAGGGCAATTCTAGTGCAAACCGGGCTTAATATTAACACGATTAAACCTACACTCTAATCATAAGTTCTAGCAAGTTTATAATTCACCCTCTCAACCGCACTGCGCATTGATTTAATTTAATTCTTCGTCTTAAGTTCGTTTCCTTAATTTGTGTTCGAAAGTGTGTTAAATAATGTCTTAAGTTAAGTTAAGTTTGAACGACTTAAGTAGTGCTACCTGTTGTACTTAAGTCATGTACCCGCACGTTTTTATTTCGTTATGTTGAAGTTTTACTCATCCACAGAAGAAATCGTAAGTTTTTTTGTTTTTTATTTCTATTTTTAAGTTCATTGTTGAGTTTTGAGGTTAATTTTGTTTATGTTATTAAGGGTGCTGGGAGATAGGATATAACTCAAATGAAAGATCGTTTATTCTAGTTTCAGAATCATTTTACGTGTTTGCGATATTTTAATTAGTTTCGCTGATATTAATTATTTTTTAGAGTAACACAGAGAGCTAGATTGAATGGAAAATAACAAATGTTGTTTTTCTACCTTAATTACTCCTAGTAATTGTATAATCATATAGGTAGAAATCATAAAGTATATGAAAAATTTATCGTACTTTCCGAATCTTTTAAGAAAAGTTAGTTAAGTTTAATAGTTTGGAAGTTATTAAGGATTATTTACGTAATAAACCAAAAAATTATGTGCTACACGCTTCTTCAACTTTACTCTCCATTTACTAATAGTAATTATGATCAGAATTGCATATAAATAGCTTGTTTTATGTAAAATTTAATCCTCTATTCGAATCTTTTACAAAAACTTAATTATCTTTGCTATTTTTTAAACAATCGAAGATTTTCTGAACATGTAACAGATTGTCAATACATACCAAATAAAATAATCAATTTCTATCGCAAATAACTCAAACTGAAACAATGCCATTCTGACAAAACTCGCCCGAAGCATGTAAAATCAATACCGCTTTCTGAATCTGTTATCGAAAATGAATTAGTTTAATTAGTTTCGGAATTATCGCAGTTTTTCGCGTGCCTAAGCTAAAATCTAAACAGGCCGAATCTATTATAACACTAAAGCGCGGAATTACGGCGCGTTGGCGTAGATGTAATTATGCACGGTGCAACATTGCGCTTATTGATGCAATTCGAGTTTTGCCCAGAGCCGCCCCCGCGCCCGCCGCCCGGCCGGCCGCCGAGGCGACGCGAGAGAACGCGAGCGTGTTTGTCGTCGTTCGCTGAACGCGAATGCAAAATTGGAAAATTTCCTATTAATTTATGTAAATCAGCAAATAACATACCATCCCCCGGGCATTGGTGATAGCGCCGCCATCCTGACCAGCTATTCACACCCGGAACCGCACGAATGTGACAAGCGTCGCCGGAATTATTCTAATAATAATCAGCGGCGAGTTTAGAAAATGTTTGATGTTTGGCACGCGATAGTCGCAACACTAAATCACACTAAAAAATGAACGAAGCTGTGCTGATTGAGGAATTTTCTGGAGATTATACTGGTTTTTAGATTTTCTTTCCAGGATTGCTACTTTTTAATTTATAGCGGTTTTTGTCACCCGTTGATTTGTGTGGCTGAAAATTTGACATAAAGTTAGTATGAGATTCATGATCAAATATTTATAGGTTATGATATCTTTTCTAATATATCAATACATGCATACTAAGTAGACTTAAATAAGGATTTTGATTGTTTTTAGAGATTTTCATTAGCTCTTATAGTTTATGAGTTATTAATGATTTTATCTAGACTTGTCTGAATTTACAGAAACAAACATTCCTAAAAACTATTTCAATTTCACCATCAAATATCACCCCTTCATATTCATGCAATCCTTTAATTCTATATATCGTTACACTCGAAATTTAATACCCCATCGGTCGTTTAAGAAAAATTGTTAAAATCTCAAACAGCAAAAATGTTATGACAGATAGAGTAAACAATTTCGCATCGCGCGCAATCCAAATTTTTTTCCGAAAGTAATTGAGGTCGATTGTGTAGTGTAGACATATAATTATCGATTTTAATTAGATTCGTATCGAATCGAGCAAATTAATATTTACCGAAACGGGGGTGGCGCTCGCCGGGTTGTCTAATGCAGCGCGGCGGCGGCAACGGCGGCGGCGCTGCGATTTGGCGCGGACATAATATTCGCGAGCCCTCGCGTCCACCACGTGTCCCCGCATACAGATAAACGCACCGCAAACTAATTATCGTTTCTAAATTCGCGAAATTCGGCGGCCATCTGGTCTCTAAGCCGATATTCACTCGTCGCAATCGAATTGCAAACAAAAACTGGGCGAAATTATTAATTTGGCAATATAGGAATCAGATATTGGCAATTTTAAATCAGCAACTGTATACAGAGATGTATCTAGATTTAGAATCCGGAAAGATTTTTACGATATAATCTATAATTTAGGAGATATCGATGGTTTACTAAGAGGTTGCAGAACTGATGGTTCAAAAACAAGGCTGGAACTTTTGTGTATGTTCACGAATTAATTTCGTATAGTAATAACTAGGGCAGATAAATACCTATAAATGTTTCTAGTGTCAAATTTAATGCAGTTTCAGAATGTATTTTTGTTTTTTTAACCAGTTAATTAGTTTGGAAATTATTGCCATTCATTCATTGGTATGTTCCCGTGCTATTAAAAACTGTACATTTTTAAAACTCAAAGTTCAATAATTAATTACGCAATCTTATAATAATCTAACCTAATCAAGCAATATATCATAATAAAGAAAATTTAATATATTTTCTAAATATATTTTTACAATTTTCCTATCTTAATTAGATCAAAAGTTATGAGCAATAATCAATGATCATGTTTCCTGACATCCAGATCTACTCAAATTCATTAATTATTTTCTCTACAAACAATCAATTAAAACTAAACATATTATACATTCCCAAAAAGACAATTTAATCTACTTTCAGGATCCGTTGTTGTCTTTTCTGCGGCACCCTTAGTTTTCGCGTAATTCGTGCTTTCTGACATTAATGACCATAAATAAAATCAGCCGGTTGAAATATCGCCAAAAAGGGCGAAACGGGTAAAAATAAATTGAAACCCCGCCGCCCCTGGCGGAGTGCGTGCGGCGCGTGTTTTTTCGATCGGCGGGGCGGCGTAATGCGGCGCCATTATTGCATCGCTGCAACATGCAATATATTAATAAATAAATCAAACGACGCGAACGTCCGGCGCTGCGTTTTGTGCGCTCGGCGGCGGCTGGAGCAACGGCGGCAACGCGGCGGCGGCGGCGGCGGCTATGGCCAACGTCGGGTTATGGCCCTCGCGCACGCACCGGCCAGCCATCGTTGAATTTTCCGCGTTTTTGATTTATATCCTTCGCGTCGTGCACTGCGTGGCACCATCGGCCGCCCACGAGCGCCCCATGCGTGCGTTTCACTTCACGCTCCATTCCCATCGACCTACCCCTCGTGCGCGCTCGCCAAGGGATGCATTTTTGCCGGCGCCATTTTATACAACTGATCAAAACAGCACATGTTTCGATGTACAACCTTCGATTTCGAAATTATACCGCATCAACGTGATAGGGTAGAAAATTGTAGATTACGGGGAAGCTATAAGGGATATTAATAATTTCTTATCGGATTCGGAATTCCAATTAAATTCTGCATAAAATGGATGCATCATGTTTTTAATTCACATGGTGTATCAATGAAATACGAGCATGTAAATTACAATCAACTCCGTTCCTTAAATTAGCTCATTATCAACGAAAATGTACCGATAACTCGAAAACTAATTAAGATAGGAAGTTGATCTTGGCAAATTTAGATTCTCCATTAAATGTTCCCTCAGTGTACCTTAAAATCCCTGAAAAATTAACTTATTTCAATAAAATATTTAACACTTTCTGAAACTCTTATTTCCGCGAAACTTTCCTTTGTTGTTTTTCGTGTTTTTCTTTGGTTTCGTGCTTTCCCGTGGCGTTTCCCAGGGTAATAAACGTTTGTCTTGGTGCATGCGGTCGCAAACAGGCCGCCGAAAAGTTTGCGGCGTTTTTCGGGCCGCAGTCAGCTGGGAAAAAGTGCGAAAAACAACGGCGCGCCGTAACTCATCGCCGGAAAAGTCTTTCCGGGCGAAAAATGAATGGGAAAAATTATTCCGGCGCGGTCTCGGCGGACGGCCAAAGTTTTCACATAAATTATTATTCTAACAAAATGCGCGCGCGCCTAAAAATGACGCGGAGCGCCGAAAAAGTTTGCGCCGAGGCGCTTCAAAAGAAGAAGCCCGAGAGTCGCGGAAATCGCGAATTGCGCACGAGAAAACGAGAAAAATTAGCGCCATGTGTTTCCTCTCGAGAGTATTGAGCTGGCGGGATTCGAAAATAACAGAACGCCTCTTTGGGGCTTCTTCGGGGATTTTTCTGCGGGGGTTGCGCCGAACAGCCCTCGCATTCGAACGAATCAAATCGAACCCCTCTTTTTCTGGTCGCGCGATTCTTCTGTGCTTTTTTTCCGATGCGCGCCCCTTCCGACGCATTGTTTTCGGCGTCTGGTGGTGCCTGCGCCCCTCGCCGTGCGGCGTTCGATTGAAATTCGATGCCAATCACATTTTCAGCCATTGCGTCGCTTCTAAATTAAAATATTAGGAGCACAAACTCTGGAGAGTCTCACAGAAAACGCGAGGAAGAAGAAACGCTTGTAAGAAGTACGGCCGAGGGTTGAAACTAACCAAATGCGCAGGAATGTCTAGGGGATGAGTGTGCAATGACAATAAACAGCTCTCATTTAGTTAATTGTGTAATTATTTCGTGTTTTATTAGATTCTAATTTAAATTTACGTCGGAACATTTTCAAATTACACAAAAAAGTTTATCCAAGTTCGAGGTCAAAAAATTGGTAGAAATTTGTAGTTCTGCGGTAATTATTTACATGTCTTTTATGAAAAATTTAACGGGGAATCTATACTTTCTTAGAAAATTAATATATCGTTAATAGTTTAACAAGAAACTAATTATTTTGTGAAATATTGTACATGTTTATTCAAACTAGTGTGCGATTTTTGTCGGCAAAGTTTACTGGTCATTATTTAATTGATGTACTTTTTATATTATAAGAAAAATTGATCCACTATATAGGAAATTTAATGAGGAATAAATATTTGTAAAGTTTATCCTATTGGCGTTAACAGTTTTTTTGTAATTAATTATTATTGATAGCATTGCAAGAAGTATTTTTAATTTTGACGCTTTTTGGTAGCCAAAGTTTACTGGTCATTATTTAATTGATACACGCTGTATATTATAAGAAAAATTAATCTACTATATAGGAAATTTAATGAAGAATAAATATTTATAAAGTTTATTCTATTAGTGTTAACAGTTTTTTTGTAATTAATTATTTTTGATAGCATTGCAAGAAGTATTTTTGATTTTGACGCTTTTTGGTAGCCATAGTTTACTGGTCATTATTTAATTGATACACGTTGTATATTATAAGAAAAATTAATTTACCGTATAGGAAATTTAATGTAGAATTAATATTTGTAAATTTCATCCTATTATCATTAATAGTTTTTTTGCAATTAATTATTGTTGAGAGAATTACAAAAAGTATTTTTGATTTCGATGATTTGGAATAGCCGAAGTTTACTGGTCATTATTTTAGTGAAACGTTACCAGGTGTTATGCTAAAGTTACAGAATATATAGCAGAATTTAATGAAGAATCGAATGCCCTTTTGGTTTCTTCAGTATCCCTTATAGTTCCCGAAAAATGTGGAGTTTTGTCCCAAAAATCAAGTTTGACAAAAACAAACCGAAATAAATCAATTACAAATTCGTTTCTTCCGGCTATAAAATATCTCCCAGAAAGTTCGTTACATGTCCAAGCGATTAAACCATTGTGCGTGCCTTTATTGTCTTTTTTTTCGGGATTGAAGAGTGGACAAATAAATTGACAGCGAGCGTCCATTGTTCGAAACTAATGCGCGGACCGTCCCGAAAAAGAATGCGTAATCAAGGGACAGATGCCAGATGGGCAGTGTCCGCCGCATACAGTGCGTCCCGATTTGACTGCGACCGCCGCCGTCCCTTAAATGCATCCCTTAAGCGTTTGTTAGGCAATCTACGGCGCGAAAAACGCGAACGACGAAAGTTGCGTTTAGTTGCGCTCATTGTGCGCCGCGCGCACCGCCGGCATCCGTTTGACCCTTTCTCACCCTCCATCTTCGCACCCCTTCGGGATAGCCGGGATGGCCATTCTTCCCCAGTTTTTTCCGCCGTCCGACGTTAGACGCCGCGCGCCACAATGCGCATTATAATATTTGGTTTCCGCGTCGGACGGCTGCAACCCTCTGGCGAAGGTCAATGCGAGTGGTCCGCTCGTGTGACCCTTCGTCCCCGCGCGCGCGCGCGTTTTGTTTCGGCCGTGGTTTTTTGCGCCCGCGCGCTAGAAAGATGCGTGTCGGCATTGTTTGGTCATTTCCGCATTCTCCACGCACCGCTCAGCTCTATTCGTTTATTTTCGTATCATTAAGGGGTGAAACTGGTCCGGCACTCGGCGCGGCGGCTAGGGCTAGACTCAGGTAGCTCCGTTTTTTATCCGCGCCCGGCGAAGAACAACATTTGAGAAGTTAATGGAGTCGGAAAATATTAATTATAAACGTTACTCAAGTGATTTTTTCCGCATTCGGCAGAGGGAGCGAAATTTGACGATTGCTCCCAAACCGGAAGGGGTAGGACGAAAAACTTAACGGATTCTTCTTGCCAGATAAACTCTACGTTAGACACATTAAAATTTATTTATGTTTATTGGTCACTTACATAAAATATTAATTAGTAAACTGGAAAGTTATTTTTTTAATCAAGAAAGTTTTCACCAACAAAAAAAAATTAATTACGGGGAGACTATTCAGAATAACTTAATTATCTTAGCAAACATAGATTTATCATTAAATTCTACTTATACAACGAATATTTTATTGAATATCTACAAGGTGTTTCCATAAAATAATTGACGTTAAAAATTCCGAACTAATTTTGTCAATTTTCATTCAAGATTTTTGTTTCTTAATACAAAAGTATCGATTACACGAAAACGAATAACTCTATCATTAATAACTCTACAAATTCTTATTCCTAATTAAATTTACTATCAGAAGTGTTTAGTTAAAAAATAATATACAGAGTGTTTCAGTAAAATAATCGTCGTTAAACTGGGACAACATTCTTGTGTGGTTTTTTCGCAAGAAAATCAAAATAAACATCTCCAATGTAGATTTCCTGATGAAAACACCCCTCGGTGATGAGAGAAGATGTCTGGTTCGACCATCGAACGATTGCACCGCCGTCTTGCGCGATACGCGTAATTAAAAAGGCGTCACTGCGAGCAGAAGAAATTAATTTCATTTCGTAATTGAATTTTTAAGTCCCCGGCCCGCGCCTCGCTCCTTCAGGCCGGCGGCGCGCTCGTCCTTATTTCTAGGAGTCCCGCTTCCCGCGTCCTGCACGTTTCCAGTCCGTCCACCCTCGTGTCTCCTCTCAATATTTTTCGTCGCGTCTTTTTTTCAATTAAAACGTCCGTGACGCGGAACTTCCGCGATTTTTGCACCGAGCGTCGGAAAATACGAAAACGTATTTTCCCAACGAAACGAATTAAACGAAAGTTCGAAACGCGCCGCCGCCCGAGCGTGAACGATAAACGCCGAATTCGAGGCGCGTTTTTATCTGCCGCTCGCGCCCGGATGGATTCTTTCGTTTTGTTGCTAATTGCGAGGCGCAAAAATGTTTTTCTTTCCGTTTTTGCCAATTAGCCGGGAGCGCGGAAGAGGCGCCGAAGGCGGCCGCCCTTAAATTGCCCATTATTCTCGCGCCACCCTTTGGCGCGCGCGGCGCGGCGGCGACGGCGGCGGCGCATTCTTTTCGCCCGCTCCTTTTTCGCCCGAGCCGGCGCCGGCCGCGTGTTGTTTTTGGATCGCTTTTAATTGGCTCTATTTCCCGTCCGCCGGGGGAAAACCTCAATTTTCCGGCGCCAGCGGATGGTTTTTTAATTGTCACTTGTTCCACGCGCTTTAACGAAAAAAAAACTTATGCAAACTTTAACAACGATTATTTTAATGTTACACCCTGTATATTTCTACAAAAATTTAGTGGTTTATATAGAATTTATTGGTGAATTTAAATTTTCTTCGTAATTTTTGATATCTTTTATAGTTTTAGCGTAATTGTCAATTTTCTGTTATAACGTTCCAAAAAAATTGGTTTTGGTTCGTTTACTATAAAACTATTAATAAGAACCGTAATAATAAATTTATCAATATGGGCTCTTCATAGATTTAAAGTCAGATAAATTCTGCATTCTCTCATGCATGATTTGTTTATATTAGTGGCTGAAAACTACCCTTAAATTTGATGATTTATACTAATGCATTTTCTCGTTTCAGACCAGAAGATCAAACAACATTATAAACAACAAATAATTAAGGTAATACACATTCCTCGTATAGATTGAAACTCACAAATTGTTTAACTACTGGAGGTTAAGGGTTTCAACCCCTGGGAACGCCAAGAACCTCGAAGAACTTGCGGTGTCGGTGGAAAAAAGCCTTTTAAAAGAATTAACGCGCTCGGAACGCTTTAAACGAAATTACTTTTTATCGCGCGCTCGCCGCCCCCGTCCGGCGCGTACCCCAATGCGTGCATCGAAGGGAGGAGGGAAATAAGACCGAGAGATGGAAGCTGTACAGGAGGTAGCGTAGAAGACGTCTGAGAGGAATTTTATAAAACGTTTTATTTCCACTCGCGCGATCGAGGGGGGAAAAAGTGCGGCGGAAGGAAGAGAGGTGCCGGCGAGGGGCGGCAAGTGGAAGAGAGTGAAAATTCGTAGGAGGGAAGTTGGACAGTATCAAGTGAGATGCGCCGCGACGCGAGAAAGGGTGGGAAACAAAGAAAAAGGGAAAAACCCAGGGGCGAGCGTTGAAAAATGGAAAGAAGTGTTATGGAAGTGTTTGCCAACGGGAAGTTTTTCCCCGGAGCAAACAGCTTCGCAAATTAACCGGATTCATGGTAAATTTATTCCGACACTTTTGAAATTTCGAGGAAATGGGGAAAATTTGCAGAAACGGACGAAAAAATCGTCTTAAAAATTGAAAATTGAGGAACCAAATCGTTTATATTCGAAGACACTTTTCGAAATGCTCGGCAACGACTTAAGATCTTCTTACAGCGTGCTTGAGCGCCACTTCTTGTTGCATTTAAGGGCTGAAGTGTTCAAGGACTCACACTCGACTAAATCAATCAATTTGAGATGGTGGAGATGTCTTGGACATAAATTCAACTCGATAAACATTACGAACACAAAACAAAAAAAATGTTCGCAAACAAAGCGGAATAAAATACGAATCAACGTCAATAATAAATGATCGCTAAATTCAATCGTTGACGACGAAAAGCAAACAGATAAATAAAACAATGGCGATAAAATGCGCGAAAGCACGTCCGGAGAAAACTCTCCGATTTTGCAATCGCCGCTAATTGCCGCTAATTGACGCGCCGTTTGTTATCCGAAATTGTTCGCCGCGCTCCTGGCGCCTTTATTGGGCGCCTTTATTTGTTTATGTTTATAAATTTTTCGATCGCCGGCGCGTGCGGCGCGCGGACGCTCGCGCACTTTAATGACGCATGATTTATCGGCGGGCGTTTTAATTTCGAATAATAAATTTTAAATGCAAATGCGAATTGTTGTGCGCGCGTTCATTTCACCGTTTGCAGTTTTAAATATTCGCACTTAATTCTTTATTGTCGTACGATATTTCATTCGCATCGGAATTGCTTCGCTGCACATTTTAAATTATTTCAAGATTAAAATTTTATGAAACTGATATTTATTGTGCTGCAATACAGTTCGAGGCGTATAATGAAAGTTAATTTATTACGTTTTATTAATTGATTTAAAAAATACGGGAAGGAAATGAAGTATTTGTTCATTGGAATTTTCTCGTGTTTACAATCATTTCAGTTTTTGTTTATAATTTCTAAACCATTGTTACAAACCATTTCATTAATTATTATTGGATGTGTAGTGAATATAGCTATTAATTGGTCTTAAGATTGTTGAGTGGTGATAATTAGTTTAAGAATTATTAGGGGTAAAAGTATTTGTTCATTGGAATTTTCTCGTGTTTACAATCATTTCAGTTTTCGTTTATAATTTCTAAATCATCGTTACAAACTATTTCATTAATTACTATTGGGTGTGTGGTGAATATAGCTATTAATTGATCTTAAGATTGTTGAGTGCTGATAATTAGTTTAAGAGTTATTAGGGGTAAAAGTGTTTGTTCATTGGAATTTTCTCGTGTTTACAATCATGTCAGTTTTCGTTTATAATTTCTAAACCATTGTTACAAACTATTTCATTAATTATTATTGGATGTGTAGTAAATATAGCTATTAATTGGTCTTAAGATTGTTAAGTGCTGATAATTAGTTTAAGAGTTATTAGGGGTAACATTTGATAATATTTTGATCCGCAAGAAATTTGTGTTTTGCCCGTTATTTGTTAATAACTATCGCAATTTTTAGTAAATTTCACCTTTCTAAAGACTAAACTATTCACGGATCATCCCCCTAATAAAATGTACCAAAGAAAATCAATTATAATTATAAAATAAGAAGTTATCATAGGTCAAAGTTCATTTAAGCGGAAAATTGAAATAGTTTCAATTTTTTGTTAGAAAATCCTCATACAAATTTAAAAAATGACATGAAACAATAAAAAGCAAACCGTTTTTTATTGTATTTACAATCCGCAGTTTATTTGATTAAAAAATATCGCATAGTTCGGTCGCAAACCCGCCCCGAAATAACAATAAACGACCGCACGTTAAACAAAACATTGGCTTTTTATATTTCGTGCCGAGTTCATTTTTTCGCGCGGCGCGCGCACGTTTTTGTTATTTTTTCATTACGGCGGGTGTTTGCGCAATGAATGTTTAAGTGCGTCGCGCGTCCCGGCGCCTCCACGCTATGCGCGCCGCGCGTCCGGCGCGCAACACGCGGAATCTGTTGATTTTATTCGACCGGCGGTTTTTGCGCCAAAAATGTCCTCGCGCCGCGCGCGGGCACTTCGGCGGAGGAGGAGCGCGCGTCGGCGATAAATTCGCGCGCGGCGGATAAAAACGAGGCGCAGGAACGGGGGCGGCAACAGGAACCGAAACGGACGAAACGCGCGCGACGCTCATTTTGTCAATGCGCCGCCGGACAATAAATTATTTTTTACGCGATCGCCCGACGCGAGCGACCGCGACGCGGCGCCGCCGTCCTCGTCGGGCGGACGCGCCGGGCGCGCGTCGTTCCGATATCGAACAAATCGACGCGCACCGACGCGAAACGGCCTATAATATAAATTACAGAAAATCAAATTTGCCCGGACGCCGCCGCGCCGCCCCTCCGCCGCCCCGCGCCGGGC